>JAZHYW010031951.1:0-24412 GCA_037355805.1 Ixodes ricinus | reverse complement strand
ATTACTTTAAAGGTTGCTTACTTTTTATTTCATGAAGGTTTATACAAAAGTTTAACGATTTGTGATAGCTGAAACCACGAAAGAATAACACTGAAGGCAACAGATTGATGGATACATGTCGGAATTAAGCCGAAAATATTATCACCTCGTATGGGGTCGTTACTATTTGGTACAAGCTTGAAATTTTGATAAACGTCCAACAAGGTTATTTCTGGTTGATCGTGTGAATTCAGTGAGGGTTAATCTACTGGTAGGAAGCTAAAACTACTGAACAGAAATACATTTACAATCGAAAATGGATGGCGTATGCCATATAGTTCATCGTGGACACGTTGATGAACTCATAAGAAATGCCAGGAAGACGATAACTGACACCCATTATATTCTCCTGAAGTGAGACGTATAGACTACCCAGAATATTTCTAAATTACGATCAGTGGAAATTCTGTATGAAATATTTCCTTTTAATGGCCAATGACACACAACCACCTTTTTTCCATCCTATGGCAACGATAAATGTTAAGTTGTAAGCAATTAGGCAATGCATTTTTATCTTGGAGTTCGGACCTAGCCTCGTCTGTGTGATAATTGCGGGGTCTAAATCATTATTGATAACAAATTATGATAATATACAAGTTTGGGATTACACTTCTTAAGTTAGTGAACGATGTTGCAGTACAGGTTGATGAAGATAGCGCCAGAATCAGTCGTGTTTTAGGTTGCGATTTTGGTGCATTTTCATCTTGATCTTTTGGCAAGACACAGGTATTCTCGATGCTGATAATATAAGTAGTGTAATCGATCTTTAGTTTGTCAAGTGTAAGCCTGAAAATATCGTTTTAATTGTGTCAAACTATATTAGGTTACTTCTTGAGTTCCGGACTGTGATGGGAAAGTCCTCTTTAACAGAAAAAGGGGTTCCCTTCAATTTAGAACCACAGTACGGGATATGCTCCTTGTCCTTAAAGACCGACGAGCAGTTCGTGCTTTCCACTTTTCGCACCGCTTCCTCCTCTCCTCCTTATACCCTCTAAACCGTGGCCTCTTTCTTCCTCCCGATGGTTAGGAGGATCTTCTGCCTTGCAGAATCTCGGGTCTGGCCGTCTGTATAGCGTGAAAGCTTAACAGTAATGTTGCGCTTTTTCTCTTGTGCCTTGAAAACAATTCAGCCTGCAAACACCACACCCGTAAATTATCACGATATTATTCACGACCTTTATTCTGCTTCGGCATGCAGGTATTTGTAGTGCACAACACACTGCTTGTCTGCCTGTAATAATTTTTCTTGAAATAAACTATTTTGTTTATCGCATCTTTCTCTTGCCGTTATTTGTTGGGCTTGTGTACACAGTGTCTTCAAAAAACACGCATGGGAACTCTAGTAGTTCTTCTTGTGAAAGTTGAAGAGACCGCCGTCTAAAACATGGGCTCAAGTTTTTGATGAAAAAGGAAACAATAGTTAGAAAATAGTGGCCTTGTAAATATTTTGGTAAATATATTGTGTTCGTTGAAAATCAACGTTATACTGTAAACTTATTGTGCTAGAAGGTCATCATTAGCTTCAGATGGTTACTTACATATAACTACAAAGTAAAAAGGCAGTTATCTAAAAAATATTTTAAAAGAAACTCGCAAGTGAAGTGTCGCCAAAGCAGAAATTACGGATCAAATATTAACGTTAATTGAAACCGAAACTACTTTAGCACGCCTTCTGAGCGCATGGTGTGGTACGCGTTCCTCCGCTATCTCGGCCGTTAAGGCTCATGGTAGAATTCACTCATTACGTTTATTATTTTATTATGTTGGTCAGTGAGATACTTGTAGCATAACTGTCATCGAAGACGGCGAACGACGAAGGTGTTTTTCACGGGCATGTGGGCTCTCTTTGTAGTGAGGGTGTGGGTCGTTGTGGAGGAACCCGCGCAGCCCGAGCTGTCGGTAGGGGTGAAGCGCGGTCGATGTTGCGGAAGAGATGTTGCGACCCACATTGAGCTTAGGTAAAACGTTCTGTTTATTCTCTTGAGCCGCCGGGCTCGTTTCGACGAATGACGTCGTCGTCTTTTATCGGCAGCCTGACAGGCCGATGGACCGCAACAGGAACCCTGTCGGTAAATATGGTCGGTTTCTCCGCAGATGTAGCGTAGCGGAAGTCGGTCAGCCGTTCTGCAAACGTCCGTTTTTTTGTTTTTTTGCGACGACTGTTTTTGATGCACGCAGCCGGGTCATTCTTCGAGGCATCGAGCATACTGGGGTGCAGGCATGTCATTTCAAGAGGGTGGCGGGTACTGGCGGGGCATTAGTGCCGGTCGTCGGGTCATGGCGACGTAGGTCAACGTCTGCTGATTAAGGCCCGCCAGGTTGACGGGAGCTTCCGTCTGCAAGGCCCGCTGGACGTCATATCGTACGATCTAGGAGACTGAAAGCGAGACCGTTCGCTCAGCCACAGGGAGGAAATTAACGGTTCTCTGTCGGACAATGTCCCGAATGATCTCGCATATTTCTGACATACTCGAGCCAAGGTAGCAGGTTGACGACGGGGTTGCAAAGACGCCATGTAGTTCCAGGTAGTGCGAGGATCGTGCCTGGAGGGCACGTTCTATATTTGTCGAGTCCGCCACCAATTGTTTGACGGTCGCAGGCGGACTGCGCACAAGACCCCAATATATGGTTCCTTTGACCTCCCCTTCCTCCACATGAGGATCCTCAATTTATTTGCACCAGAAGCTTCGGAATCCGCTCAGCTGTTGAGTCGAAACACGTGCTTGACGAAGCTGACGACACCCTTGTTACAACCTTAAACTCTTAACTAATTCTGCTCCTCATTGCGTCCTCGTCGCAGCTGGGTCGCAAACGCCCGGCGGATCTTCATCTTACATGCTTCACAGATGGTGAAAGTCGCTTCATGGTTTAAATACCAGGTATGTGCCATTCCATCAAGAGATAAGTCGACGTTCTGCAAGCGTTGCTCCAGCTTCCACTCATTGTGATGGGCAAATCGCTCGTACTCCTGCGTCCGATCATCAACGCATTCGTAAGCTTCGCCATAGAAGGGCTGTCCGGCAACCAGGACGACATGCGACCAATTGGAATCTGTCATTGCGCGAAGATTCGAAACGCTGGTTTTACAATATGTGTATGCTTTTGTACATAATAAAATCAAAGAAGCGTAGTGGAAACCATTTATTTTTAGCGGAGATGGAAAATAATACTGCAATAACGTCTAATGAATAACGCACGATGTTTTTTTATTGTTTTGAAGAGTTTCGTTATCCCTCGGTCGCGCGCCTCGCTGGGAAGAAACGTAGTTCCGGGTTGTAGGGGCTAGGAGCAGCGCGCATTCGAGAAATTACTCCGGGGTTACACCAGTAGGAGGGGCAAGCACGCTTCGCTTTCTATTGTCTAAGAGTGCTTCTTGTTTCCAAACATGCTGCTCCCATCGCCGAAGATGACCTTGGTGCGTTGCTATTTGTGATTGCTCTTTTAATAGAGAGATCAGCCAAGTTGTATCATGATAAAGAGATTTATACGATACCCAGGGACAGCAGAGTGAGTTACCGCAATATTTAGGCAATATGAGAAGCCTTCTCGGGCACCATTAAAAACGTGGCACTAGTTTTCTTTCTTTGTAAACTTTGCGTGGACATTTTCGTCACACAACATTTTGTCATCGTGAAGCCAATTTCTCAAAAAATGTGGCCAAACATTTATGCTACGTGATATCACGTCATCCAAAGTAGGTCAGGTGACACCTTGGCGCCAGATGACGTAACTAGTGTATTTGACCTACTGTTATGTAACGGCAATGTTTTCATGAGGTTTAGATGTCTAACTAAATTAAACAACATATTCTTCCTCCCCTCCTATAAAACGGTTTTTTTCCCATAATTATATTGAAACAATCCATTTTTACATTCTGCACTCTAATAATACTGGTGCTTCCGAACAAAAAAAAAGATAACTTGATTTTTATTTACTGATAATAAACTTACTCTCAACAGTAATGCGATCGACTATTATGCTATTCCATACAGCATTTAGCACCGCAAAACGTTTGCACGAGAAATAGCTACTTCAAATATATATCTTAGAGAAAATAATCTGCAAGAAAGTCAAAGTTTGTATACAATTCCATATTTTTAACTTGATCAAATATAATTCAAATGTAATCCAGAATGCTGCAGTATAGTGACAAAAAGTAGCAACATACTTCCATCAAAACACCGATAAAAAGTGCATTGTTCATTCAAATAAACCAGGGGTGCACACAATATCTCGAGCGGGTATTATGCGTTCCGCAATCATTTGCTATGCTTGCTACTGGAGTTCTAAGTGGCTTCGGATTCGATGCACTAATGAGACACCCTCGTGTTTTCTTTGTTCACTATATTGACCGCTCTACGTTTTAATTTATTTGTTAGTATAGTGTAGGAGGAGTATGCTATAATAAAAAGTGTCAATGGGTGCTGTATTCTAAGAGGAAGCGTCTACCGCATTCAATTTTTTAGTATTCTTGGATTGCTAGGATCCTCTTGTTGCAACCGAAGCAATAGGGAAGGGGGCATTTCTCTTGCGCCAGCCAACTCATCTATTGACGTCTGTGCTCAGTTGTTACATCGTACGCCAGTGCTCTATACCTAGGTGCTTTATGAATCTGAGATCTACCTGGTGTCGCCCTGAGCCCACATAGAGAGTTCCTTGGCGATTTTGGCTAAAGAGGCGAGCGCAGACACTCTTTTGTGAACCATATATGCAGGAGTAAGTATGACTCACGGTGACCGTTACTAAGAATGCTGAATTAAGTATCACTCGCCAAAGATAGTCGCATGCTATTGCAGGTGACTGTTGGCGGCAATTCTTACTTAGCCCTGCCACTGACGCCTCCTTCACCTCCCCTTATGGCGCCCAGAGAAGGTGTGGGACTATGGATCTACTGATCCTGAGTTCGAATCCCACCAAAACCTTTAATAATTCTCGCGAGTTTTTTTTTTAATTCATATATTGGTATAATTGTGTTTAGTTAAGTCAATAAATAAAAGTTTAGGGATGTAATTCATATTATGCAAAAGACTGAATGGATTTTATCGCATAAAACGAAGGAGGTTACGAAAACGCAAAAAGGCATAATAATGGGCGTCGCAGTGATTCTAACTCCGGGTGTGCCAATATCCTGTCGTGTGTGCAAATCAGTGCACTCTATCAGATTTAAACACGCATGGATTACTTACTATGTGCAATGCATTGTTATGTTTAATTGGCGTTCGTTTATCAATTTTTCTTCAAACTAGAAATTCACAAATTTCGCACCAAATGCATGCCATAAAACTCTATATGATAAAATATTCATGCTTATTTATATCCACATTATGTCGCCTTAGAAGGCCTAAACTTGAATCGGCATCCTAAGAATGGCACCATGATACACACCTCCTGTGGTAGTCGTTGTGCTGGTGGAAGTTCCCGTTTCCACTGGTGGAGAAAATGGAGGTAGTAACAGGGAACCGTCGGCGCCTGAACCACCACTCACAGAGTGGGTCGATGCTTCTGGTCCAGGTTCTGTTAAAGGAACCGCGCTAACTTGATTGCATCGGTAAAGTATTGTACAGGCATATTTATAAAAAAAGTATGTTAATGTTCCGCCACGCACTGCCCTTTGTTGAAGATCATAATCCCGCGCACAAACTGGTTATATCAGAGTAAATTAAAAACAAAAATGATAGGTATCACGGGACCTTAATCATGCAATTTTTTATCTTTATTTCCTACAACCGCGTGTCTTTTGGGCAAATGTCTTTCCCTCTCCTATCCCCTTCCCCATTGTCATTATTTATATTTATATGAATTAGTTGTATACATTAGGTACAACAGACGCTAAATAATAATGTGATCTCGGACTTCGTCATGTCTAATTTGCACAGTTATTATTATTGTGTCGAACAATATGCTACTAATGAAACACTCGACCAATGCTGAACTATAGCCGCCATTAAAAAAACGGTATACTCGATAGCAGGTTTTTTTTTCATGCCCACGCAAATAAAATATACTGCAGTCTATCTAAATGTAATAGCCACAATATTGTGTTTGCACCAAAATAATGTTAGCATTCGAAGAAGAGATATGGCAAACAAAACATTAATGATGTCTACACAAAAAATATAATTTTTGCACAGCGTAACATTCCTAGATCTCTCCAAAATTTTTATTTCGCAACTATTGACAGCCTTAAAATCCAAGGCGAATAAATGATAATTTTAGGTGAGTATTACACCGCCAGAGAATCAAGAACAAATCGTATACTTTTAATACTTTTTTTAAATGACTATACAACTAAAAATAATACAAAAACGAGAAGCGTGCAGCCAATTATGTGAAAATAATAATATGCTAATATCTGAACCTGTAGTGCGGAAAAAATATATATTTTTTTTTAGAAAAAACAACAGAAGAGAATGTCTAAAGCGCAGCTTAAATACCCTACTTTGCTCGTTGCTCTTACACAAATGATGCCGTCGTCATTCACCTTCTCACGGATACTCTCTTTGTGGACATAATAAGCAAATTACCTCCCAAGGGGGTGCGGAAACTGCATTTCGGGACTTATTTTTTCGTTTAGATGTAAATTATGTTGTACCTGCAACCCAGAAGAACTATAGTAGGTTACAAGTCAAGAAGGTGGCGGCAAATGCCCCTCAAAGGGAATTATATATCCCTCCGCCACCTCCCCATCCAATAGCGTCCCATCGTTTCCGTGACGTCGTGACCGAACGCGAGAGAGGGTTTTGCCTTGCTTTGAATATTTGCTTTATCTTTCGACCTTGACTTTGCGTTGTGGAAGCCGCGAGAGGAAGACTAGAAGTCGTTTTTGTTTCCGATGGAAACAACTTTGGGGGATTAGCTTCCCCCTCCGTGGATACAAAGTCCACTTTCAGGGGCTCGGTTTCCTCTCCAATAAATGCAAAGGTCGCTTTCTTAAAAAAAAAGGGTGGGGGGATACAAGTTGGCATCACTCTGTAGCCATTATCTATTCATTGAAGCGGAACAAGGGGTGTTTCCAGGCAACTATTTGTTCGACTACGGATGGATTTCAAACGGTCGCATCACGATTATGGGAGGAGCTTCTTTTACCTTCTTGACCTGTAACCGACTATAGTGTAGACTATTGTTTGTGGGCTGCAGCAGAAAAATCAAGAGACCGCATTTTGGAACGAGTTAACATATTTCAAGATTGTGCATGTGAAGCTCCGTTGGAATGCTGCCACGTCACGTGCTTCAAAAAACCCAGCGCCAGTTCGCTGCACTATGAGTTGCTCACGAATTCACTTAGTCATGAATGTGACTTGGCGGAGAACGCTAACGAGTTTACGACGTTTTACACGTTAAATCTTCTACAGTGCTTCCACAACGTGCGTTTCACACCCTCAAGATCAAGGTTTTTTGAGTACATTAGGTAAGAAGTTGATGTACGGATGCGGGGGCCTCTCCCAGCCATTACACTCCCCTCCCCCAACGCTACATGGATTCACTATGAGTGACACGCTCAAATATGGGATCCACTCAATACCCCATATTAGACATTCCTCTAAAAACGCGTCTCGAAGGGGGCGTGGTTCGGCTGTCTTCAGGCTTTTGTTCAACATCTCAAACTTAGGAACCTGCCCCTTGTCTGTGGACTTTTTTTTTAGATTAACTAAGCTCTCATCTGGAAAAAAAAAGTATGCCTTTCAAAGTCCTCGACAAAAAGCTACTGTTATGGCTGTCTTCTAGACATCAGCCGCCCTTCATAAAGCACGTCTCGAGTATGGCAAAATGCATAGTTAGGCTGTTTTCCGGCTATCGTCAATAATTTCAGAGTTTTTGCATTCGGGCTTTCTCTGTGAAGTTTGAGAGCGACATCTTTTTTCCCCCTGGACACGAAATTTAATATTTAAAACCACCGTATCTTGAAGTGGGCATGGCGACGCTGTTTTAAGACATTTGTTCAGCAATTCAAACTAAGCCAGCGCAATTTCGTAAACGAACCTTTTTGAGATCGACTGAGTTCTCAGCGGCTGGCGAAATACAAGATTTAGAACCATCGAGTATAAGCTCACGTAATATAATGTATTCTAAAATAAGCCACATTGGATTAGTCATGTCTCGATTTGGACATGGTTTCTCAATTTTGAGCCATTCGTACTAAATTTAAAATTGAGCACCGGCACATTATCCTAGAACGGTTTGAGACCAGCGAAGATGTTAATTGGCAAGAAATATATAATCTAAGGTTGCCGACTACATGTTGGTGCAAGTGCAAAACTTTGGAAAGCAGCCCTTTTCAAGGAATGTGATACCAAGAGGAATATTTCAAAAAGCCGTTCACTCGACGGTCTTTTTTTTGTGTGTGTGTGGGGGGGGGGGGCAGTGTAATGGCTGTACGCACATTGTACAGAATCCATACTTGTCAGCTTTCCGCGAAGCGACAAAGCACGGAAACTCAGTCGCGTATGATCTTAGAAATACTTCCAAGAACTTATTCTTGGCTTTTAAAAGTGCCATCGATCGTTCCAACAGATCAGTGGTTTTAACTAAACCCGGGGAAACACGAAGAGTAGTTCGGCGTTCCGCACCTCATTCGACGACCTGAAAAAGCCAACTGAAGACTTGCGCACCCATGGTAATATAAGCCGTGCTCAAAATGCGCTCTCACTTCAGGAGTAGAGGTTTCGTACCTTGGCGTTTGAAAATCGAACCTCGTTTTACGCTACTGCTCAGAGTTGTCACGTGGTAACCCGCCGGACTAACCTAAACCTACTCTCGAGTAACTCGTAATGACACACGCGCGATGATTATAGCAATAAAACGTCATACAAAAACACGGCCAATACCTTTCGGGAGATTCGAGGTCGCGTCCGTACAATCGAGAGATGTGATTAAAATTCGGGAGGCTCCCGGACAATTCGGAAGAGTTGGCAGCGTCTCTTTCGTCTCAGCTTCGTACCCGAAAATCTATTTTTTGATTCCCTTTCATTCAAGTAAGCTCTCGCAACGTTCACGAACGTGCTGTGTTGAATTTGGTTTAAAATTGACTGGCTTGGCTGCATTACAGTTTCGTTCATAGCGAAGAGCTCGCTCTTGTTGCTCCTCTTTTGCGCGCTTTTACAGTAAATTGGTGTAGACGCTGTGTTGGCGGTAGCGCAGTGCAAGTAACGGTGCAAGTAACGGCGTTACCGGGAACGCGTAATATACTATTTACAATCAAAAACAGTAACAGGTAACGTACGTACGTTACTTATTTCGAGTAACGGTAAATATACTTACGTTATTTGTTACATATTCTTCCCAAGACTTATAAGTTTACATATACAATTTTTTCCTGTTTTTAAACGACGAGCGGTGTGAATTATTTACTTGTTTGCGTTTTTTTTACGTCTTTTTTTGTGAGTACAAAAGAAAAGTTAATTATGTTTAGTTTCAGAATGGACACAGTGTTTCTTGAAATATGGCTGTTATGCGTAAAGCTAGCCTCAAAATAACCAAACTTCTTAATTCATAATTAGAAAAAGGTAACGGAATAGTAACCTGCGTGACACTCTGTCGATAACGGTTACGGTGAGTTTTTTTTTTAATTTTGTTGTAACGTATTTTGGTTACGCGTTCATTTTATATAGAAGTGACGACTTACGTATTTTGTTAATTTTTTTTTCCGTGACACCTACACCACTGGGTACACGGTTCTACGGTTCCCTGCCTAATTATTTTTTATATGGTTGTCTCTTAGGTCAGAGTGAATACCTGTGGATTACCCAATTTTCGTTTTTGGTGTTCCCCATCTTGTTTCTACTGCAAAAGTTCTTTTAGTATTGTATCTTATATTGTGCGTTGTTTTCCATGGTTCCCCGTCTGCTTTAAAATTTAGAAAGTACACGAGCGTTTGAGCTATAAATTTCTTCCTACACTAAAGGATCTAATTAATCACGATAGACATGGTTGTGATAGATAACACCTAATACAAGCGGAATCACATATAGCGTTAAAAATCCAACCATTCAAATATCAGTCATCTAAGTGTATATGCATATTGTGAACGGAAACGTCTAACCAGGAACTCAAGAACAACTGCAGAACTGGAGCTAGGTACGCAGATAGTCATGTGGGCCTCTTCAGCGGATGGGGGTGGCCAGTCTTCACATTACACAATATTACACTGTGCCCGCTTCCCAAGGCCAACTAAAGAGTGGCGCGTCTACGGAGGCCCCGTCCCCCCTCTCCTGCCACCCAAAAGCCAAGGTGGTCTTTGCAGCATTTCGCCAAAGATTACCCCCCCCCCCCGTTAGGCATTGATTTTATTCTGAACATTTAGTATGTGCTCCTAAATATTAGGTTAAAATGTGAATATCGATTTACCAGGAACTATAATACTTCTAACACGCCTAATATTTACATTGGTTTCAATCTATAGAATACATTAGCTTGGTTATTGTCGCGTAACTATATTTAGTATCAAACGAAACATCTCAAAACAGGTTAATGCGTTCGTGTTGTGATCATCTATTCTTAAAATGTGAATAATAAATACACGGAGGACTTCCAGAGACAACCATAGTGTTTCATTTAGAAAATTCGAATGTTTATTTCCGGGTGCGAAAAATGCACGTGTTGACCGGAACGAGGGAGGAGTAGATATCAGGTTGTTTTTGTTCCCCCTCGGACCTCGATGGAGCACCTAGAGCTACCGTCGGGAAGCGGTAGGGGAGATCGCGGAAGATTTAATCCGGATGGTGGTTGGAGTTGAAGAAGACTTCTTGCTTCTTCTTGTAGTGGCCGACGGCGGAGAGTCAATTGTTTTGGAAGCGAAGTTGTAAAAGATACAACTACAGAAATGTATGTTTACACTAAACAGTTACATAAAAGTAATGACACACTGCAACTATCTACCGCGCACGGCTTACATAGTTTAGCTGTTA
Source organism: Ixodes ricinus (assembly GCA_037355805.1). Lineage (NCBI taxonomy): Eukaryota > Metazoa > Arthropoda > Arachnida > Ixodida > Ixodidae > Ixodes > Ixodes ricinus. The sequence continues at coordinate 13,469 of JAZHYW010031951.1, read as the reverse complement.
GAAAAACGAACACCTCGGCGTCAAATGTCCTTCTGCGCATGGCGAGGACGGCGCCTAAGCCGCCAAGCAGGACGAAATAAGGTGGCGAACAGCGGGAGAGAACTACACAACCACTCGGGCTTGTTCAAACTCGACGATTCTCTGTACTGTTGTGGGTTATGGTGGTGCACGGAAACCTGTTCCATTTAATAACGATCTCGTTACAATCCCAGCCAGTGCAGGCCCCGATGCACTTTCAACCATTAGAACGAGAGGTCATTGCTGTTGCCGAAGGGGGCTTTAAGAATGGGCCCTGCGGCACAGAGTCTAAACCCCGACATATTTACGTTCCAGGGAAGATATACTCGTCAGTTTCGGGGAGAATTTTGGAAACGTAACTCACCTGCAGACGCTCCATCACCACAGTGCACGGACAGGGGCCTTAAATTAAACGAAAGGCGGGCCAGGCACATTTGAGTGTCCGGGAAAGCCGTTTCGCGGAGATACCCACGATGCTGGGTTCACGCTGGCGCGAAGACATCAGTTGCACCCGGTGCCCCTCCAGCCAACGTCACGAACCACTGAACCTGACCCAGGGTTTTCGACGAAGTCGTTCGAGCTCTAGACCCAGCCCAGTTTACGAAATAGCGCGTCAACCGCTGAGAGCCGCACTCCGGGGCACCGAGCGCTCGCATAGATTATTTGTGTGCCCGTAGCCCCCCTGCCCCAGGTGAGAGGAAAGGCCCTCCGCCAATGATCCGCTGTGGGAGAGCCGCAGCCCCGCCCGTGGTGGAAAAATTATAGGTTTCGCACGCACAGGGACCTTAAACATATTCTTTAAAAAAGTGCCGTCTCGGCGGCGCAGAAAAATACGACCGCCTCTACAGGACGGTTGAAAGAGAGGAGGTTACAATCAGGATCCTCGATAAAGATTCAGTCAGCCTACCGCAACTGCCCATGTATTAAGTTTTTCTTTCTTAGTTGTGGCCTGATAAATTCTAATTGGCGTCTTCGCAGATATAACAATGCAGATAGGGCGTTATTTTTCGCTTGTTCAATGAATAATGTATATATGATTTCACGTCTGAATTGCCTATGATGCGTTCCCAGGTCCTTGGTGCTGCCGAATTTCGTTGCGCACCCAAAACACTTCTTCGTATGAGAAGCGATGAGATGTAAGGGATGATCGGCTTTTGATGTAGCCTTATTCTGATGCTCTCATAGACGGTCGTTTACGCACCGGCCAGTTTTCACAATATTTTCAGCTTCACACTTAAGGGGCACCGAATACACCTAATCGGTCGCACAATATGTGAAGTAGGTATGGTGTTTTTTCTCGCAGAGCGACTCTGTGTATTTCCCGTGCATCCTCCTGCACAGGCTCGCCAGTTTGAATCTGCAAGAGAAGACGACATTTGCGATAATGAGTGTAGCGGTTGATCTAATATTGTGGGATACGTTGGGAAAGTATGGGATGCTGTTGATCCTTTTTTCGTGCAGGTGGGAGGTTGCTGGTAGTTCTTGGTGTGATGAGTTAGTAAAACAGGAGGCGATCTGTTCCACCGGGTATCCTGAGCTAAGAATCCTCCTGTCAAACGCCGTTGCTATTTGAAAAATTGGGGTATACCATTTTTTTTGTTTTTTGTTTTTAAGAATTCAATATAAGAATGTGCTTAAATTCCCTAGTAAAATATTCGCACCCGCAAATGAACATTCGTTGTTGTGAAATGAAACTGTTTGTTTGTGGCTTAAAAAAGTGAATGTTTTCATTCTTTATATTTAATGCATCTTGAAAACGTACATTTGTTTTTAATTCACATAATATTAAACATAAGTTTTTTTTTCCGCGAGTTTATTGATGTTAGTAGCAGAGATTAAAATATTATTGTAAACATCTGTAGAAGGGAAAATCCACCTTGTTTTACAAATTGGATTCAAAAATCCTAAAAAAAGATACTAGAAAAACTACAAAAACTTGTTATCGATTTTTATGGTTTACTGTAGTTGAATGGCTATGTTTTATGTTGCTGTATATTAAAATTGTGTTCGTTTAAGTTTTTATGTATCCCGGAAATTTGCGCGAGGTGCTCCGTTTTACATTTCTCTGAGTGCGTTATACATATCTTATCCAGCAAAGCATCTTCCGTTATATTTAAGAGGTATTTTATTCGTTATATTTAATTTCAATGATTTTTACACATTTTTAAGCTAGTAATTTTGAATATATTGAAAATATTGCAGTGACAATAAATTTAGATTTTATTGGACCGAGGAACCTGCACTTTACAAGACATTGTGAAATTTTGACACAATAATTTTGGTATACGGTAGAACGAAGCAAGAGCATGGCAACTTAATCTAAGTGTAACGTTTCGGTTTATTTGACATTGTTGTGAAGTAGATACCTTGATTTTGTTTTTGGAGCTGTGTCGAAACCCGGTCAAAGATGGCCCAAGCTCACGACGGCATGAATGTGGTAAGGAAGGTGGATTAGAGGGATCCGGCTGTCTAATGTGTAACCCTTACATTACGCTGCACGTTTTATTGATTTTGAGAAGGGCATGAGTTACATCTTATATTGAAAATAAAAGTTCTACAGCAGTCGGTGACCGATTAGGAACGCAAAAATGGCCTCGCCTTGAGCGTGAGTCAGATATCTTTGATAGTAAATGTTTACACGTTCGCGAAACACACGGAAGACAACGACCGCTCGCTTTATGCGGAGAATCTTCTTGTTTCTTAACACACTCCCTCACCATGGTCGTTGGCCGACTTATAATAAAACAGAGTGTAACATGCCATCTGCCTCACGTCACGAGGCACCAATACTTGAAACCATGACTCAAATATCTGTGCGACCGTAACTAAAAAATAATAAAACTAATTTATTTCCCCCCCCCAAAAAAAAAACAAAAAAAAAAACGTCTGTCTAACCTTCGTTTGTATTTAAATTATCGCTACCGAAAGGGTCACTGAAGACCTCAAAATCGATACCTTTGTACTGCAAAAAAAACTAGAAATTACCCGTGTGGATCGCCTTAAAGTATAAAACATAGGAATGGCGTACCAGCTGAGGAAACATCCAAATGTTCATTCCAGAATTCACGCCCAAATTAATGACGTAGTAGAATAAAATCTGCGCTCTTTGCCTTTCTAGATGATTCGAATAGTGACGGGCAGTTTGATTTTGCTTTTTTTATTTTCCTCTCATCGATCATAACAAATTACTGGCGCTCGCGTCTGCCATCCGGCAAATCCTCGCCTACTTTTCAGTAGGCAAGGCGCGAGCCCTTGGCGTGCAGACGGCGTGTCAATTTTAGTTCGGTCATCTTGCTGTCGGAGTGTTCTACTTATTGAGTTCACAATAGCCGTAAAAATAATAGTTGGTAAACGTCGCTATCATTAATTGGAACAAACCTGTAATTTGCAACATTTTAATTTTTGAAACTCCATTTGCATACTACGTTATTGCAAAAGAAGCAATGACCGGCTCAGTATTATGGGTAGGGGGCATAAGGGATGAGATGGTTGTGCAATTAATTTAAGTGACTATTTCACGGGTGGAAACGTTATTTTCGTGAGCTATGATTTCACGGATTCATCTCATGCTTTTGGAGCGTTAAAAATGATAATTGCTGGGGTTTTCGACTTTAAAGATAAGGGTAAGGTAACTGGCAATTTTTAGTACACAAAACAGGACTATTCAAGAAGGAGTGTTTCTGTCTAAACCACCGTCAGAAAGTGAGCTCTTAGAAAAATAAAATTATACAAGCTTTTCAATACTTACGCGGGACAAGAAACACGTAAATCAGAGAACCCACGACAAGAAACAAGAGGACCATGAGGATGAGAGTCGCCTTCTTCCTGTTGTTACTGAAATAAATAAAATCACGTTGCATATCAAGCAGAGTATGAGCAAGTATCCATTTCTTATTTGTTACGCTTCAACGTTGGTTCCCATGTAACCGTACATCCAACGTCTAAACGCTAAGCCGTCACTGCCCTTGTATACCCCGTTCCACCTTAAGTCCTGCAGCAGCCGACGCTATGGTTCGATTGAGCCAAACAAATAGCCCAGAGAGTGTAACACTACAACGTTCCTTCTTTTTGGAGGTTTGCAACCACCGACTATGATTACTTGTTCACTACCGCTTAGAAGAGATTCACATAAACCACGGTGTAGAAAAACTAATATCGATTAATTTTTGTGATCGCCACCGAGGGAGTGGAACAGCGGTCAGGAACACTGTTTTCGCGTTGCGCGAGCCTCGCGGCGCTTCGGCTCGTTCACTGGCAGCGAATAGGCACCGCAATATTGGGCAATCGGGCTCAATACCAGTCACTGCGGCCACTTTGACACTTTCGTTTCCCTCGGCAAAAGAAGCCAACCATCAGAGCAGGAAATAAAATAGAGAGGCCCAGCACCGACTAACCTTTCATGCACAGAAGCAAGCGCAGGATAGAGGACCGAGACTCTGTGCCTGATAGGCTGAGTAAGTGATAGCAAGCTCACAAAGACAACGAGCAGTATGATGATTCACTTCTTGCACTGATTGATTAAATGTATATGATCATCGCGTCGGCTGAGCTCGGAATTGAAGTGACATGGAGTTTAGCGACGAGATGTTTCGCTTTTGTCTTATTTTGCAGTGTTACCTTCCATGCCACCTGTGTCGCAAAAGTCCAAGTTTAACAATCACGTTTTTTTTTCGTTTTTGTTTGTAGCAACTTTAAGTGCATTTGGTTAATATGTGTTTACACAGTGTCGCAAGCTTGCGCCAGGGATCACAGCATCTAGTGTGAGTCATTCACAAAATTCGTTCGTGGTTAGATACGGCAAGTTTCTCGGACACCTGCATTACGACGATGTCTAGTATTTTTAGTGGTTTTAATCAACGATAGTTTTACTTGCCCTTTTTTCGCCTTGTCCCGAAAATAAACTGGCGAAAAGCCGATAGGCTGTCCATCTTGCTGCGCAATACGCTACACATAACATTACAATACATTTTAACAATTCACTGACACCTTGTGAGGTGTTTGAAAAAGCGCAAGCCAGATTGCAGCATTTCGATTAAATTTGATTACATGCGTAATAAAGTCCACTTGTAAGGTTATTGCACTAAACTAAAATTGGTTAACTAGGTACTGTCCCAACTCTCAATACAAAAATTAGATATTCACGATATTACAAGTTATTTGCACCTAGATATTTGTCGCTAGATAAAATGTAATTGCAGAAACTATACATAATAACGCTCTATTTACATGCCAGTCACGCAAACATATATTGTCAAAGAAAACTTATTTTATGTACGGGAGGGTTTGCCGCAAACTCTAAAAAAGGGTGTAGCCTTTACTCCCCTTGTCCCATATAAGATACCCCAAAAACTTAGTTCAACGTACAACCCATGGACGTCAAACTAACTTTCCCAACTATTTAGGAGAGGCTTAATGACGGTGCGATGTAAAATATTCAACAGCTAAAGAACGTATCAAAAACAAAAAAAAAACTTTTTTGCAGTAGGTCCGAGAAAACCCAATTACTTTGTTTGTAGTCAGTCACACTTAATTTAGCTTTTTGAGTAAGCTCAACTACTTGGTTATCAAGTCGCTCGTGAAAGTTAGTAGCGTAGATACAACGTCAGTGCGATGTGCGTCCGACGGAGGATTGGGGTGTCGTATATGTGACAACCGATGTAAGCTCTGCATCCCCTTTTTTAGTGTCCTGTGCTGTCTTAAGGCTATGCTCTTTTGACGCCGTGCTGTTTTTCAACGCACTGTTCTTACCACGTTGCTATGTCGTATGATGTTTTGATATGTAGTATTCCGTCGCGTTGCCGAAATGCTCATCTTGGTTATCACTCCAGCAAACTACGTACTAACGTGAACCGTAGGGGCGGTAACACCAAGGCTCTTGAACTTGGTTACATGCTAGGCTACCTAGAACCTAATAAAACAGTCTGGTGAAGTGAGCGGGGCTGCGAAGTTGCGCACATAATAGAAAGCGCACGCTCTCGCATAATATATATATATATATATATATATATATATATATATATATATATATATATATATATATATATATATATACATATACATATATACAGGGTGTTTCACGAAAGGTGGACAAATTCGATTTTGCGAAAACTACACGTCGCACCAAAAAAAGGCTTGTGTCGTTTTGGACCTGGGCCAGGAGCCTATTTAGGAAAATTATTAAAGTCCGAGTTAATTATATTTTTTATTATTTTTGCGCAATTAACTTTTTTAATATTGGGTTTAAGGGCATGGTTTCAATTAGAAAATTGCTCAGCATCATAAAAAAACAGTAAATCAGAAAATTGCAGAACGATAGAGCGCACGCGAAGCATGTAAATTTTGTTACATCAAAACTGTCAAGCATTGTTGGCCTAGCGTATCGTCACAAAGATATTTTGCCTTTTAGAATAAAGTTGCTAATATATAACTCGCTATTTTACTCACAAATTAATTACGGCCATTTAATTTGGGGAACAACCACTCATACAAATCTACAAAAGATATTTTTATTACAAAAAAGATTCTACGAAGTATTTGCAATGTTTCACCAGAATTTCCAACGGAAAAATTATTTAGCCAGCTAGATGTAGTAAAGATTTTTAACATGTATCGATATCGCCTATCGAAACTCACGACATCTTGTGAGCTTAGCTGACTTAAAAGGAAAAGTAGATGCATATCCAACCAGAGTCAGGGAACCTTGGGCAGTCCCATTTTTCAGGACTAATTATGGCCTTCAAACCACTGCATTTACTCTTCCAACCACCCTCAACTACTTTTGTGCGCAACACATCGAGCTTGAAAATATGTCTGCAGATAACCTTAGGAACATAATAAGTCTTAGCCAAACTGATCAAATGTGAGTGGTATGTTTATATGCTAATTTTTTGTTATATCTATACTATTGCTATTGTGACCTCCCTGTTTTGAACATCTTGTTGATGTATCATTTGATTTTTCTGTTAAATATATTTTTCCGCTGCTGACTTTTGAGGGCTCGGGACCAGTCAAGCTGTTTTAAAAGCTTTTTTCCCAAGCCCCCACCAACACTGTACCTCATTGTTGAAAATAAAGCTATTATTATTAAAAAAAAAGAACTTGTGCCCGAAAATAAAAATGGAAGAGTAGAGAAAAGAGCGTCGCGGGCGTCGAGGTCAGCATGACAGCTCAGTCGGACGCTGGGGCGAAACTGACTGCAGATTGCCACGCGGAGCCCTTATGTACAGTGCTCAACGAAACGAAATGGGCCAGCGGAACGCGTGGCCTCCAGAACTTGCTGCGCCATCTACCGATAAAAGACGGGCTGCCTGGTGACGCGAGTCGGAGGTGTGCAAAGCTGATACGAGCGCTCATCGGCTGTTCCCACGCTGTGCACAACCCCCGATGGGTAATCTCTGCAGAGTGATAGCCTTTTTTTATTATTTAATCGCCGCGTGGTTTTATCGCGATCTGTTTGACGCCCTGTGCATACTTTTATCTTGTCTCAAATATGAAAGAAAAGGAACAAAAGGGCAATATTTTTTTCTTTTAATAAAAAGCACAGTGCCATTTCACTTCACATTTATTTTTCTATAAATTGTCGGTTCACTGCCATCAGTATCCATTCGTGAAGATGCCGTCGCGAGTGCCAATTCACGAACGCTGGCGAATTGTGGCCCTATGCCGCGCGGGAATGCCCCAACGAGAAGTCGCCCGGATGACAGGAAGGACCCGAACCGCAGTGGCCCGAATTTTCACGGCGTTTCGAGACGACAACGGCCGCATCCATGACGCTCCTCACGACGTCCGCCCAAGGTCCACTACCGATGAGGAAGATCGATGGATCGTCGCGGCTGCAGTCGACCAGCCTTTTATTACGGCCCGTGACATTCGAGGCGAACTTGGTCTGAATGTCAGTGACCAACTTGTGCGACGCCGTCTTGCAGAAGCGGGTATTAGGAGCTATGCTGCGTGCAAGAAGCCAATTTTAACTCCTCGACAAAAAGATATCCGCCTGCGGTTTGCCATGGAAAAGACATCATGGACGATTCAAGACTGGAAAACCGTTGTTTTCAGCGACGAGTCCTCTTTCTCAACTCACTGGCACCAAGGACAACAAGTTTGGAGACCGCGAGGTGCACGGTATGTTACTTTTGAGCAACACGACAATTTTTAACAAGCCGGATCTTATAATTTGTGATTTTGATGTTTCAGGTATGATGCCCCTTACTTGCAGCGTGTGGGCAGGAGTGGGCGACAAACCGTTAACGTCTGGGGGGCATTGTCAGCGGAAGGACTTGGTCCACTTGTAAGAATCCAGAGGCTTAACTCCGAAACGTATTGCGACGTCATTGAGCACGAGCTCATTCCTTACGTTCTTGAGGGACCTTTCCCTGACGGATGCTTTTTTTTTCAACATGACCTTTGTCCTGTTCATCAGTCAAATCGTGTGCGTGACCTTCTAGAGGAACGCGGAGTGGCGGTTATGCCATGGCCCCCAAAAGGGGCTGACATGAACCCCATCGAGAACATCTGGGGAAACATGAAGATCCAGCTATCGCGGCGAGGACTTCACTCCGTCACGACTGACCAGCTATGGGATGCTGTGAAGGAAGAATGGGACAGGCTGCGGCAATGTCCAGAGTTGGTGGTGAATCTTTATGAATCCCTTCCGCGTCGCATGAATGCTATTTGTGAAGCCAATGGAGAGTTCTGCAAATATTAGAGTAAGGTGCTGATAATAAAACAAGCACGTTACTTATATTATTTTTTTTCTGGTAGGCGCAGCATTGTGTAACATGTCAAATAAACTATGTTGACACAGCACACGCTTTTTAATGACTGTCAGACGCTCGCTAAAATTGAATAAAACCACGAAAAAATAAAACTATCTGCATTAATATATTATAGCTGCAAAAGGCCGGACGCGCTGGCTCATCAATCTTTTATGGAATAAAAAATGAAGCTTTATCTTTTCTTTTTTATATATTTGAAGCAAGATAAACTCATGCACATCATCACGACAGTGTCTCTGAGGAAAAATAAACGTGGTCACTCCGCAAAATCATGGCCTGCGCAGATTATCGGGGGTTGCGCGCCTGTGTGCGAACAGCCGCTGAGCGCTCGTATCAGTTTTGCGCATGTGCGACTCGCGTCACCAGGCAGCCCGTCTTTTATCGGTAGATGGCGCAGCAAGTTCTGGAGGCCACGCGTTCCGCTGGCCCATTTCGTTTCGTTGAGCACTGTACACACGCGTTGTCTTCTGGAACAATCAACCTAGAAGGTTCGGCGACTAGAACATTCGCACCTCGAACAAGCGACAGAGTTCTCGAATTCACCAGAACATTAAAAGGCAAGAATAAATAAAAGCCGGCACACTCTCCGACATGCAGTTAACGCTGCTCCTAATGCTGCAGGTCTTGACCGTGCATGGATCAGCCGCATTGTTCGACGCGGGATTTGCGGAGGCAGTACTCGCTTACTTGCCCAAGCCATCTTCAACCACGTCACCAGGACTGCATGTGTCGGCAAGCCACGACGGAGCGACAGTCATCGCTGCTGATAACCCATGCCCGGACAAGCCATTCGCTACGGATCTACTAATCGCCTTTAACCAACGTGACCCACGTGATCCGACCCAAGGCTACATAAGGGCTGGCGACTTTGGCTTCGTGGGATTCGGAGCCGGCACACTCTCCGACATGCAGTTAACGCTGCTCCTAATGCTGCAGGTTAGTCCTTACTACCCTACCCAAGTGCAAAAACTGTTGTGCACTCTGCCGGCTCCTCCCACTACTCCAAGTGTCGATGACTTTATACATAAGCGGACGCGCCTCGTATTGTCTCGTAGACGTTTTCGCCTTTTTGTAAACCCTGCTTTTTACCTCATTTTATTGCTGTTGCTCTCCGGTGACATAGAGCTAAACCCTGGTCCCCTCACAGAATTCGAAATGGAATTACTAAAATCCCTACAAAGTGGTCAAACAACTATTATGCAGAAACTAGATAGCATTGACCTCAGATTCGCAAAGCACGAAACCATGATGAAAGAAATGAACGATAAACTTAACAAAACCGAGGGCCAGATCGAGAAGGTTAATAAATTACTGTCAGTTCAAGAGAATCAAATTCGGCAACTTTCTGAGAAAGTCCAGGAGTTACACAACAAGAATGTTGACCTTGAAAATAGAAGTCGGAGACAAAATCTAGTTTTTTACGGAATCGAAGACAACAGTCACTCCGAAACATGGAATGAGTCAGAGAATATTGTCAAAGAAATCTGTAAACAAAACCTGGGAGTTGAACTTAAAACCATAGAGAGGGCGCACCGCGTTGGCCGTTATAACCCAAAGTTCAAGCGACCAATCATAGTGAACTTCGCTTCATATAAAGAAAAACAGAATGTTTTGTTAAATGCCAAAAAATTCAAGGGTTCGCCTTACAGCGTTGACCAGGATTACGCTTTTGAGACTCGAGCCACGCGGAAGAGGTTGTGGGAATACGCGAAAGAAAAGAGGAAAGATAGTACTAACCAAGTGAAGCTAAATTTTGACAAACTAATCATTAATGGGAAGGCTTTCACGTGGAATAAAGAGACTGAAGAAGTTGTTCCAGTAAAGAACTACTGACGCCAAATCAAGCCGAAGAAATGTATCCGACATGAACTAATCGCTGTCATAGTCAACTGCAGAAGTATTGTAAATAAAGTTGATAAATTTGCTGGACTTATCGAATCCGTAAAAGCTGATATTATTTTCGGAACTGAGTCGTGGTTGAGACCTGACATCGCTGATAGCGAGGTGTTTCCGAAAGATTATAGCGTTTATCGTAAGGATAGGACTCGTCTCGGGGGCGGGGTTTTTCTACTGATTCATTCTTCATTAAACTCATCCTTACTAGATCTGGGGCACGTTGACGTCGAATCGATATGGTGTAAAATCACCTTAGCAGATAGTTCCTCGTTTGCAGCCGGTGTGTTCTACCGACCACCAGATTCTAATTTAAACACATTACAATTACTGCATGAGATAGTTTCGGAGGCCTCTGGTCAGACTTTTGTACTTGCTGGTGATTTTAATTTGCCGGAATTAATGTGGCAAAATGAAATGTGCCAATGCAAGGTAAACAGCCGCGCTAACCTGGAAATGAAAAGTATTGTGGATACATTTGGGCTCTCGCAATATGTGAAAGAACCAACTCGAAATGATAATATCTTGGACCTTTTGTTTTGTAACTCTCCTAGCTTTGTTAACTCTGTCGTAACTATCCCAGGCATAAGTGACCACCATGCTATCGTTGCGAGTATAAGAACAAAAACCAAGAGGCAAAAATCAAACGCGTCAAGGAGGGTGTTTTTATTCGAAAAAGGTGATTACAGTAATATCTCTAAGGCGCTCCGTGATCATCTGCCTGTTTTTGAGTGCCTAGCTGAGGATTCTGACGTCCACAAATTATGGAGCCTGTTCAAAAGTAAGCTGCTTGACCTTATCGAAAAATACATCCCAAGCATAGATTCCACTAGGCTTAAGAAACGAAAGAAACCATGGATGACATCAGCTATTCTTCGATTAAGGAAAAGAAGAAGGCGAGCATTTATTAGGTACAAGAGAACCAAAAGTGATACGCACTTGCAGAAGTTATCGGAGATAACACATGAATACGATTTGAATGTCAGAAGCGCAAAGGCACAATATTTCGAAAAACTCAGCGACTGCATGAAAACTAACTCTAAACTTTTTTGGAAATATATAAAGAATTGTGGTTCGGATCCCGTGGGTATCAGCGAAATTGTGCAAAATGGCCAGGTAATTTCAGATGATGCAGAGAAAGCCACGTGTTTAAATAATTACTTTCAGTCCGTTTTTTTGGCTAAATGCAGTTACCAAAATATTTCATACACTAGCGGTGTTCCCGAAATGCCACCAGTCGAATTTAGTGTAAGTGGCATTGAAACCTTATTGCAGAACATCGATGAAACCAAAGCCAGTGGTCCCGATGGCATCTCACCACGCGTTTTAAAAAGGTGCGCTCAGGCAATCTCGCCCTATCTATACTTAATTTATACCCAGTCGCTGGCTACGAGCGTTCTACCAGATGACTGGAAAGTTGCTCACGTTGTACCTATCCACAAAGGCGGTTCGAAGAAGGATGTCTCTAATTACAGACCTATTTCATTGACGTCTATTTTATGTAAGATTATTGAACACGTTTTTTATTCACAGATAGTGTCTCACTTAAACGCAAACAATTTGATTATCAGTGAGCAACACGGTTTTTGTAAGGGATTGTCTTGTACAACACAGCTTGCGGAATTTTTTCACGAATTAGTATCTGGTATTGATGAGTGCAGACAAACAGATTGTATTTTCTTAGACTTCCGTAAAGCATTTGACACGGTTTCACACTCGCTTCTTCTCCAGAAACTTAAGATATTTAATTTAGATTCAACTGTTATTAGGTGGATTGAAAGCTATTTGTCCCAGCGGCGTCAATGTGTGGTTTTGAACGGCAAGCAGTCTGATTACGTTGATGTTACATCTGGAGTCCCCCAGGGCTCCGTCTTGGGACCCCTTTTGTTTTTAATTTATATTAACGACATTTCTAGCCAAATAACATCCCGTATTCGACTGTTTGCTGACGATTGTGTTTTATATAGAAGCATTACGAGTGAGCATGACGCAGAACAATTACAGAGTGACCTGGTACGTGTTGAAAACTGGTGTTGTAAATGGAAGATGAATTTGAATCCAAAAAAGTGTGTCCATTTAAGTTTTACTAGGAGTAAGAAAAAAATCGATACTCAGTACAGTATAAATAATGACTTCATCAAAACAGAATGTACGTACAAATATCTGGGTGTTACATTATCGAATGACTGTTCATGGAACGCCCAAGTCGATGATGTAGTCTTAAGGGCCGGCAGGGCATTAAACTTCATTCAGCGAAATTTAAAATGTTCCGAAACAAACTTGAAGAAAACGGCATATCTGGCATGTGTTAGACCAATTCTAGAATATGCATGTGTTGTATGGGACCCTGCGCAGAAGTATCTAATTGAAAAACTAGAAAAAATTCAAAATAGGGCAGCGAGGTTTGTTCTGGGACGATATGGGCAAAAGGATAGTTGTACTGACATGAAAAGAGAATTAAATTGGGAATTACTCTCAGCCCGACGGAACAAATTAAGACTGAAATTTTTGTTTTCAATATTTAATGGTCGACTGGGCATTAACAAAGACGATTACCTAAAGCAACCGCACTATATTTCAAGCCGGACCGATCACTGTTTTAAAATACGAGAATACCGTGCCAGAACAAACATGTACGCTAATTCTTTTTTTGTCAAGACCATCCAACAATGGAACAAGCTGTCGGAGGAACAAGTGTGCTCTGCAACCGAAGAATTGTTTTTTTCACGTTTGTAACCCCCTGCAGTAACGCCTTCGGGCAATGCGGGGTAACTTATGAATAAA
>JAZHYW010031947.1:0-73476 GCA_037355805.1 Ixodes ricinus | reverse complement strand
ATTGGACGGCACTAAGAGAAAAAATCAGCAGAACCCATCCTTTGGGAATGATTATCTACGTTAATGCGAATAGCATCAAACGGTGCGGAGTTATGCGCGTTCGTCAGGTGGCCGGCACACTCTAGATACGCCAGCCCACTCTTGGAGGCGATTCTAAATTTGTTGACACTTTCACAGCCCTGCGCACGATCTCCGCAGCCCAGCACGTGCGTTTGTGTCACTTAGGAAGGCGAGCAAAGCACGCGCCATACGCACAAACACTCAAAATGGTACCGACCAGACTTTCTGCCGTCTCAGCTAGTCTCAACCAACGGTACTCTAAACGGTTGTTTATATTTTTACCATAGGACGCGCTTTACAGCGCTGTCACAGCTACCGGTGCGCGCGCGTTCCATGCACGAGGGCTCATTCCGCTCTCGTGAGGGCTGAGCACGGCCGCTACATCACCCTCTCCCGAGCGCGGGAGAGGGTGAGCTAGCGGCCGTGCTCAGCCTCACGAGAGCGGAATGAGCCCTCGTGCATGGAACGCGCGCGCACCGGTAGCTGTGACAGCGCTGTAAAGCGCGTCCTATGGTAAAGATATAAACAACCGTTTAGAGTGCGTTGAATGACTGCCTTCATAGCTCTGTGGTTAGCGCGTCTGCCTGCTGATCAAAGGGTCAACGGTTCGAATCCCAGCCGGCGCCGGTCTTTTAGGGGCGAAGCTCCTTAAGGCGTGGGTCTGTCCCTCCTAGTTGTGGGTATGTAGCCACTTCGAGGTTTAGTTTATGAATGGCTCAAGAGATGGCGTGTTCCGGAATTAACTTTATGTAGAGATGACAGATGGCGCTCGCTCTTGGCGCTGCTCGTAGTTTAGCTGGATGGAGGCAGTAGACAAGGCTGCGGAGCGGAGAGCGCGCAAGGCGGCGGCAGCGCGCGCTCGCAGACAGAATCCAGCCGTGCGAGAGCGAGAGGCCGAAGCATGTCGTCAGGCTGCGCGTCGACGCCGCCAAGATCCGGCCGTGCGAGAGCGGGAAGCCGAATCGCGTCGTCAGTCTGCTCGGCGACGCCGCCAAGATCCGGCCGTACGAGAGTGGGAAGCCGAAGCGGCACGGCAGCGTCGCCAAGATCCGGCCGTACGAGAGCGGGAAGCCGAAGCGGCACGGCAGCGGCGCCAAGAGGATCTGCAGAACGTCAGGGAACGGGAAGCGGCAAGAAAGCGCGCGTATCGGCAGGCAGACCCCGATGCAGCGAGAGCTCGTGAGGCGTCTGCAAAACGCATCAGGCGAGCTCAGCCCGAAGGTGCCGACGCGCGGTTTAAGCGAGACTTTCTAGACGTTTCGTTCGGCCATAGCTGTGGTGTGTGTGATAGATTGTGGTTTGTATACACACACACACAGTGTTTCTCACGTCTTTACATGGCGATGAGTGGGCGAATTAACGGAAGAATCGCTGGTTTACCGACGATTCACTCCGGAGCTTCGCCCACTCATCATCATTCACCACGTGGATATGCTGTGACTTTTTTTTTATTTATTTATCGACCCGCGGCGTAAGAGGTTAGATAGCCAGATAGATACATAGACGAAAAGTGCGTGAAGTAGCCAAAGAATGCTATTCGCATTAAAAGAGCAAGAATTCAGGGCTGCCAAAAGATTCCTGTTACTTCTTTTCAGCTTAAGATACACTGCAGACGACAGTAGGAGCCATTGAAGCCGATCCGGTGCTTTATGATTGTCACGTGACTGTTGCTGGGGGGAGTTTTGTGTGTTGGGGGGGGGGAGCAGCGATGTGCGGGGCATTTAGTCACGCAATACATTCACGGTGCTGGATCGGCTTGGATGGCTTGTATCATCCATTGCGTTTCATTGAAGGTTAACTGCAGCAGCGGTTTGAGTGTAATAGAATAGAGACTTTTGAGTTTTCATTTAATTTTTTTTCTTCCAGGGGAACCAGTTTGTGCGACAGAACTCCGGTGGATATGGTGGGTACGGAGCTCCGGCGACCCAGCATACTGAACCCATGTACCAGCCACCAGTGGCACCCACGCCACCACCACCTATGGACGCAGCGGCCACTGCCACCCATGCCAAAGGTGCGCACAGTGCTCTTGAAGTCGTGCATGAGATCAACAAAGTCTTCTAAGACCTTCCGCAAAACACCAGTGCCTTCAATTGTGTTCTGTTTGAGGGTTGTTGGCGGGGTTCAAGGGTGCTCTGAACAGCCGCTGATTGACCGTGCATCACTAATACTTGTTCTTAAAGGGGCGGAGCAACAGTATTCAATTGGAACGTTTTTCCCTTAACACGAGCTTACTGGCTCTAGTGGCACTCAACGATAATACTCGCACGCATTGCCACTGGCCTAGAAACGTTTTTGTTGCGGTGTAATTTTAAGGAAAAAAAGCGAGCGTTTTCAATCAATCTCTGGCGAAAATTGATGATGTAACTGGGGCCCCTTTAAACTGAAACGAAGTATAGGTTGTCTGAAATGCCAAAGCTCGATCTAAAATGGACTAAAAATCGGCGCAAGTGCTTGTGCAAACCATGTATTTGGCAGACGTACACCGTCGTGCTTGTCTTTTTGAGAATGTTGCACACAATTTGAAAGGGAGAGTAAGGTTTTCTGTTTTCAGGGATTATAGCAATCCCCTAATATATCTGTGTTGAATACTACCTCCATGGACTGATGAATAACAAGTTGACACCGAGAATCTTATCAGCACATACTTTGTTTTTTGTGAAATGAATGCCAATTTATTATCCCGAGTTGAGTGAAAAAAGGATCATAAAAGCACATGATTTATCGAGTCTTAGATCGAAGAAGGCTGTAGTTAATTCACAATCTGGAGGATTTGGCTGGAATTTCTTAGTATATTTGTTTTACTCGAGCAATTTACTCAGTGTGTCATGTAAGGTTAGCAAGGATTTGATTTCGTCTGTTCCTATTCGGAACTCCTTGTTTAAACAAGAGTAGTACGCATACATGGTGACCAGCCGGTTTGCGTGAGTTCGTTTGCACTATGCGGGTGGCAACTACGAGTCCCACTGCCCTTTCCATTGTCCGTCTCCCAACCACAGGCCCGAGGTCACGCTACCCCAGCGTCCACGATCCCTGCGTGTACAATGAAGAGCGGTACGGCCAGCAGCCGCAGTATTACCAGTCATCGTCTTACACTCCTTCTCAAAGTTACATGCCATCATCACAACCGCAGTCCCAGAACTTCTACGGAAAAGACCAAGGGTAAGCCTAGGACAGCAATTGGATCGCAGGAAGTTTGTTTGTCTCGTCTTTTTTTTTTTACTTATCACGGTAAGTGCACTGTAAGGAAGAAATATGTAAGGGAGAGGGATGCATAAGCCAACCCTCCCTTGCATTGACTGAGGGCGAGTTGGCGTTTCTAAAGACGACACGTGTCAACACGTAAACATCGTGATTTTACAGTTTTAAGATGTGTAGTTTGACAACAAGGAGCTGCAGTGCGCATGAGTGATCTTTGGGGGGGGGATGCTTTTTGTGTTTTCTGAGGTCCCAATAAAACCTATCAGTTGCGAGTGAGCGCTCGTCCGTCGTTTGTGTTTCTTACTCTGTCCTCGTCTTTTGTGCGCTTTCAAAACCAAGATGAATAACTACCAACTAGCCCAACTTTCCACCCTTCTGAAGAAATATGAAGCTTGTTGCAATTTATTATCTGCAACTACACTAGACTACGCATGACCTGCATGCTGGTGGTCATTTTGGGTCATTCCTGCTTTTTTACTTATTCTTGCCGAGAAAAACAGATTCAGTGGCGTGAAATCTGCGCTGCAGAAGGTAAGCATTTTGTATCAAGGCCACCAAAATGGCGGCTGATGGGACGTCAGTAGACTCAGTACAAACCGTGTAAAGATCAACAGTCACAACCTTTTAGTCGGTTAGAAGTAGTTTGGGTCGTTATAATATCTGCAGCCTGTAATTGTTGACGGTGCTTCTTAGTCCTATGCAAGAAAGAGGCAAGTAAAGCCGAGATGCAATTTCTTCTTGCAGTTATGGGGACCAGAATTCTTCCTTCAGTCTTTCCAGCGCATCCACCACCCCGTTTCCCAGTGCCTACGGATCTACAGGTCAGGACCTTTTTTCTGCGATGGCAGAGCCATAACGGTGTGTTAAAGGGCAACTCCGCTTCATTTTTGGTTTTGAAAAAACAATGCAGTCCTTTTCAGTATCGCCTAGGAAGACCACACGTCAAATATTACGACGCAGTTCTGTCTAAATGTTTCTTAAACGGTCCGGCAAACTTTGCAACTCGCCAAGTTGCCGAAATCGGCTGACTCGAGCGGGCGAATTCAGGCGCAACTAACAGCGTAGTCAAGGCTACGGCAAGGGCGGAGCCAACATTGAGCTAAACATCATCTTCATGGCCCCCTTTTGCTTGTTTTTACTTCTCCGATCGAGCGTAGCGCATGACGTCAGCAACGTTGCCTCTCTGCGCTCAGAGGTGTCCACGTGATTGGCGTACGCGCCTGCGCAGCGCTGCTCTTGGGAGCAGACCGGCCGCCCGCCGTGGTCCCGCCGTTACCGCCGTCTTTCGCGTCGCAACCACTGTCGTCGTCTCACCGTTTGTGATTATTGTCTCTCGGAGTTTCGTCCACACTACGGACACCACGTGCGCAGACTTATGCCGCAGTTGTGCAGACGTCGTCGAATGCCGTAGACACCAAAACGTGGCGAAGAGTGTGGTGCAGAGCAGACGACACTCGCGCCTGCGATACGCCCGCCCCCATCCCGCCCGTCGTTGGGCCGAGGATCACGTGACATCACGTACCACGTGACGGCCATGTACTTGGCGGCCCGAGGCCAATGTTGCCGGACGGAGCCGAAGTTTCGGTTTCGATTTCCGCTCGCGTTTAAAATTAGATTTAAAAATATATATCCCATTTTTCGCGAAGCAAACGACGTAGTGTCTTTTACTAGGGCTTTTTGATTCGAAATCACTCATTATCCCGAAATCTTCGGTATGGAGCGGAGTTGCCCTTTAAGTACTACTATTAACTCTCTAGCAATGTAGAGCTTGGCAGAAGCCATGCATTGAGATGATATGCTCTGTCCTAGAACCGTCCTTTGTATCACCAAACGACTATCGCCCATTTAGTATTGGAGAGCTTATTCCAGAGAAGTTCGAGTCAAAACAGAGCAATATGCTTCTCAAATTTGTTAGAATAAAACCTAGGCTGGTAAATCCCTGGAAAGTTTTTGTTAGCTTCAAAGTTCCCATAGTGTCTGCTCTGAGCACTGCAGCAGATCTCTAGCCAGATTCACATCTTGTTAGCAGGTTTCACCCTTCATCATAGCATGTGGGGTGCCAACCATTCTTGTTTGCGGAAATGGATCTGTGAATGAGAATGCACGCATAGTGCATTTTCACCCCACGACAGCAACCTGTGTTGTGTTACTTTGCTTGACAGCGTGCCTCAAATTTGAATATATCAAGGTCGCATTCTTAGGCCTGAGCATGATCTGAGAGTCACTGTTCACTCACTTCTTTTTATAAATTGCAATGATTGGCTCACGCATGCTGTGCAGGTGAGTGGGCATGCAACGCTCTGTTTGTAAAAAGCCTGCGTCTAATTGGCGTAAATAGGGTAACATTCTTTTTTTTTTTGAAGTGCATAAAACAAAATGAACGCAACAGGCATGGAATAACATATGGTTTATGGCAAGAACAGGGAAAAACAGATGCTAAGATAAAATAAAATATTCCTTTGCATGTTTCATGCTTTCCCTCAGTTCTGTCGAGCAAATTACTGCGGTTGAACCTCGATTTTACGAAACCCGATTTTACGAATTTCCCGATTTAATGATCAAATTCGGATTTCCCACACAGCCTATGCGCGAGGTCTCCCTTCCTCGATTTTACGAAGTTCCTGATTTAACAAAATAATGAGTGGGTTCCGGTGACCTCGTTAAATCGAAGTTCAACTGTAATACCTACTGGATCCATCTGGTATGCTGATTGAAACATAGCACTGTAGTCAGTTCCAATACACTAGGACCTCTCCATAGTGAAGGTTGATATAGTAATGATGGATATAAAGTGAAGAGAAGTTGGAAGCATACTTGTACTGCTGGTACAGGCACTTGGGGTGGTACCGACATAGCGAAGACATTTATGTAGCCTCTGACTGGTTTTCTTCTCATCTTGGCCAATCTGCAGTGCCTGCTGGTCACACAGTGTCACAGATGCAGCCCCAGGCTCCTCCCCCTGCCCCGCCCCTGTCTTCCTTGTCCAATAGCAGCAATGCTCCTCCCGGCTGGAACGACCCTCCCCAGTGAGGCCGTCTACGAAGGTAAGGATTGCATTCTGCTTTCGGGATGCCAAGGGCAGTGCTAGTGCATTGAAGCCAGAAGGAGTCTGAATGTTCTACGAAGCATGAGCTGTGGAAGAAGTGGCCGATCCGTTAACGCTAGATGTTTGTACTGGGTGTCTCCGCTTCAACTTTTTTATATTTCTGTAGGAGCCTGGGCCATCTTTTTTATATTTCTGTAAAAATATGTATGTGAAAGCCATGTTTTTGGGAGGAGCATTCAGCTATATGCAAACGCTGTAGCAAATCTTTTTTCCGGAGATATAAAATTACGAAGCTCAAGGCGTGGAAATTACCAAAATTTTGCTGTGGTACTTTGCACATCCATCAATTTTATACTGAAGTACGCACATAATAATTTTTTCTACTTATTTTATGAAGGGTTTACGACACATACACAAAATATTAAAAATGTTGTAGGACCTCGGCCCCGGATGTCCCCCAATAAAAGATTTCTATGCAAAAAAAGTTATGAAGCACATCAAATACACGTTTCAGAGACACCATCACAAATTATTCACCAATGAACTACTTCACATGAAACGACACAAAATATATAAAAAATGATCATCTTTAATGCATTTGACAAATACAGTCAAACCTCGATGTAACAAACTTCTATGTAACGAAATTCTCGATGTAACGAAGTACATAACTTTTCTAACCGCAAGTGTATGCACGCCATGTATTTTTGACCTCTATGTAACGTAGACCCGTTTGCCGAAATTTCTATGTAACGAAGTTTCACGGACCATTCGGCACAAACTTTAGGGCCCCAAAGGAGATTTTGGGAAGAACATGCGCTGAAACGGGCCTCCAACAAAGCTCAAAGGGTGAAACGGGCTGAGTCTGGCGAGTCGGGTGTACAAAACGGCCACTAGAGGACACTAGAGCCGCCGCCGTTTCGTCCGTCGGCTTCGTTCGCACTGCATAGTTCGTCTCAAGGCCTAACTACCGTAAAGTTCCGAAAGAATGCCCACCCAAAATGAAGAGATAAATGGTGAAAAACATGGGGCTAGCTATCTTTGGGGACGCCACAGCAAAACTTTATAAACCGGCTACAAACTATGTGACGCAGAAACTGATGCCGCAGATCGCGTGACACCGCAAATTCGCATTTCACGATGCGATAAACACGCGGGAACCCACTACAAACTTGCCTGTCACAGGAACCGATATCGACACGCGCAGATCGCGGACAAAAAGAGGAATCTGCACAAACTCGTGCAACAAGCTATGCTGTTACACGAATAAAAAAGAAAAAGATCGCAGACAAAAAGGCAGGAATCCGCTACAAACTCAGTATGTTACGGGAACAAATACCGCAGATCGCAAACGCAGCAAAATCATATTTCACGATGCAATGTAGTACACGCAGGACCAACTCGCGTAGAATGGAGATCGCACACACAAACGCGGGAATCCGCTATAAAATCGCTTGTCTGACGTACCAGTACAGCAACATTGCGCAGTTGATACGATTCCCGACGGACATTGCGTGTTGTCCGACGGAAATCGAGGGTGGGCGATGTTTCGGAATTTCTATGTTACAGATATTTAGCCAGAAAAATGGGATGGGCGACCTCTCGGGGCGGGCGTTCTCTCGGAACTTTACGATAAAAGCGTGCGTTTCTCGTTGTCCTGGGCGATGGAGCCTTGAAGGCGATGAAGCCACCCTCAACAACGTCGACCTCGACGACTTTCTATTCGCCGACTTTGCTGTCATGCGACGGAGGAGGTGACCGACGAGGCGGTAGCTAGCGATGTTCGTTGGAACTCGCGAGACGGGGACGACATCAAGCCTGATGAGAAAGACACCTGCGATGTGCCCAGTAACCGTGAAGTGGTGGACGCAATCGATGTCTTGAGGCGGTTCGCAAGCACACAGCAAGACGAAGATGCGATGCAGGCCTTCTGGCTATGCGAACGTCGTGTGATGCCAATAATAATGCCAAGAGTGGCTCAGAAAATGGTGGCTGAACTAGTTTCAATCCAAATTAAAGGCGTCCTTGGTGAGTTTTGTGCACCGAGAAACATTTGTGGAAACTTCCTTTAACGTTAGCCCGGAATTTCTATGTAGCGGAAGTTTAATGTAACGAAGTAGATTCCGAATTTTACCGACTTGGTTACATTGAGGTTTGACTGTATATTAGAAAAATATGTTTAGCCAATATTGTAGTTCCATTATTAATGCAGAAACGCAGCTCATTTCTCTAAATGTAGCAAAATTGCACGTCACTATTTAAAAACTTAACTTTTTATTTTTTTAAACTTTTCCTTAACCACTTACTGTTACTTGAACTAACTTGTAATGGCAAAACATTGAGTGACACATGACCTCCTTAAAGGGGCATTGACAGGTCACAATCATATTCTCTTTTATTATCTGAAACAATTGAAAACCATGCTTCGACATACATGAAAAATTCGAAATCTTGGGAACTCAGTATTTGTAAAGTAAAAAAAACAATTTCCCAAAGCCGAATTTGAAGTTCCCGCGTGATCGTCAAAGATTGAGTCGTCCTGCAACTAGAGTTCCTCTCACACCTCCGTGTCGTGTTCACCCGTGTCCCACGATCAACCGCCCCGTACGTGCCGCCTATTGCTGTGAGCAGACGACGCCTCACTTTTGAGAAGTTCTTTTAGGCCTCTTTCAGCGATCTCAAATTCTTTGAAAAGTGTGAGGTCGAAGAGAACACACGGTGTACTTTTGTGAGCGGCGTGAGGGGCCACGTCGTGCCGGTTCTGCGTGAAAAGCTGCCCCGGCGGAGTCACAACCGAAACTACGGCACACAGACACCAAACCCAGTTGTTTTGACCGTTTGATGATTTCCTCTTTGAAGTCTGAGAGGTCGTCGGGCACCTGAAAAAAGAGAACTTCGTCCAATTCCCCGATTCACCGATCATCCTCAGTGCAACATGCGTCAAGCGCCGCCATGTTTTCTGAAAGAGGATAAAAAGCCAGGAGGTGACATCACTCCAGACTCTGATTTTCGGTATTTCAAAAAGAAGGGCTGTAGTGCATTTGCAATTGCGTTAAAAAACATGTTTTACAAATGGCGTTATTAAATATTACAGAAATGTCGCTTACAAAGCTTCTAAATTTCTTAATTGATTACGTAACTAATAAAAGAAGCGAGGAGGTGAGGAGTGGGAGAGGAGAACGCTAAAAATTAAAAGGCGTTCCACGTGTGAGAACATTTTTTACATTCTGGTATTTTTTTGCATGTTTTATGACTACAACTTGCATCGTTTTTGACAAGAAAACAAGTACGACCTTTGGGGTGTCAGTGTCCCTTTAAAGGACACATGCAAAGGAAAAAAACATTTTTTTAAACAGCCTAGATGGAAAAAGTATGTTATAAAACGAATTTACAAAGAAGAAAGAACATTTTTAGAGCTATATTTACGGCGCAAAACGAATTTGTAGTTGGCGCCCGCGGGAGCCGCCGCTGGTCACGTGGTAGACCTGTGCGTCGCCGCCGCCGCACGCTGAGCGTTGTGCGCCGCCGCTTCAACGCGTTTCTCCACGCCGCCGTCGCCGCCGCCGCACAAGTTCGTCTGCTTCGGGGCGCCGCCGCCGTCATCTGACCGGCGCACAGGTCTATCACGTCTGCTTGCGCTTTTCAAAAGCTTCATTTGGGCTCTAAAAGTTACTTATTAATCTTTGTTTTTTGTTGCACTTCAAACGAAGATGAATAAGTAACTTTTCGAGACCATAGGAAGCTTCCGAAAGAGCGCAAGTACCACGTGACAAATAGGGGCCAGTCACGTGATAAATATGGGCCACTTTTCCGCGGCGCCCGTGGGCGCCAACTACAAATTCGTATAGCGCCGTAAATATAGCTCTAAAAATTTTTATTTTTCGTTGTAAATTCGTTTTATGACTTCCTTTTCCCAACCCGGCTGTTTAAAAAAAAGTTTTTTTCCTTTGCATGTGTCCTTTAAGAAAAACAACAACAAACCTTCACTCACATTGACCTAGGTTGTCTTTGTAATATAGGGGCTTGGCCCCACGAGGCCAGCTTTAAGGAGACATCTTCATTTTTGTGAAAAACCCGAGACTGAGGTATTGACAGACGGTGACAAGGGAGAGAAGGAGCACGTCTCAAACACAGCTAAACGTTCACTGAGGACAGAACCCTTTGTAAAGGTTTGAAAAAAAAAAGAAGGAAGGAAAGGGAACCCTTCTTCACACCACCTCTCTCAACAAAAAGATACGACACTGGACCTCTAACAATGGGGTCAAACCAACAAACCATCTGAAGGCGGCAAAAATAACACATCAATCATACAAAAAAGAAAAAAAAAAAATGTTGGGAAAGGTACAAACTGCATTGGACCCTTCGCATCATCTACATCCGACAAAGGCTATACAGCTGTGCTGCTCCATCGTAGGGTATGGAATGTCATGCTGTGCCTAGCTTAGTAGTTAGTTTTATATGTGTGTATATATATATATATATTTTTATTTTTTTTTGTGTTGCTTCTTAAAACTTTTAGTTGTTTGTTCTGACCTGGAATCAATGCCGACATTGAATGCGAGCATGACAAATGCAGCAAATGCAAAAAGTACAAATCAAGACATGTCAAGATGCCACTCCTGAGCCACACATTGCCAATTGCTTCCTTGGCAGTTTGTTGGGACCGATTTCTTCACTCATGAAGGAAAAGACTACATACTCCTGCTGGATTTTTACTCATTTTATTTCGAGGTAAAAAAAAAAAAAAAGAAAAGCACCACAGCTTTTAAGGTAAAACAGTTCTGCCTTAAAGCATTCGCAACACTTGGACTGCCATTGAAAATTATAAGCGACAATGGTCCACCATTTGGAAGCCAGGAGTTCAAGCAGCTCCTGGAAAACCTAAAGATAGAACAGGTTACGTCAAGCCCCTACCACACTCGATCAAATGGCATGGCTGAACGAGCCGTGAGACAGGCCAAACAAATCTTGCAAAGAGTGCAAACAGTGAAGAGCTTTGCTGCTTCCTCCTTGAGTGGCACAACACTTCATGAGACAATGTCCTCCCATTGCCAGTACAGAGACTGATGAGCCGACAAACAAGAAGGCTGTTACCTGCACAATCGGAACATTACCTGCCCGCTGTTGTGCCACCCAAGACTGTCACATGTCGTCTCACAGAAATAAGGCGGCAACAAAAGGCGAACTACAATAGAAACTCAAGAATGCTGCCAGACATTGACACGGGTTCTATAATCACCGTCTACAACACCCTGCGGTGCACGTGGTCACCTGCCATAGTCGGGGGACATCCGGCGCCGAGGTCCTACAACATTCTAACCCCAGAAGGTCAAGTCCGATGAAGAACCCGTAAACACCTACAAGCGGCGACAGATTCTCGGCGAGAGCTGACCTCCACGGGGAAAGAGACAGCCTGCACGGAACAGAGTCCCAGTGACTTTAGCCAGAGTCAGCCTCAGCCAGGGCTGCAGCTGCAAGGAGGAACAAGGAAAAGAAGGCCACCACAGTGATATCCCAACCATGGTGATGGTGACGCTCCACGCTGACTTTTTCCGAGAAAAGAGATGTGGTAACCAGCGAGAGATGGCGCCACCGCAAGATCGACGGGGCCGCAGTTTCAACACGAGCGCGGAGCGCACAATGTAAAAAATGGGCCCTTCGAACCGCCATGCTGGCTGATGCGTGTTGCTTTCTACAATAATAATAAACTTAAAGGTACCATCCCAATTACAAACATGGTTGGCATAATTGTAAACTTAAATCCACCCACATATAAGCAGGGTGTCGAACCGGAACCGAACCAAACCGAAAACTGGAACCGAACCGGTATTTTTTCCGGAACTGAACCCGAACCCGAACCGTTATATTGTTATCGCGATGAACCCGAACCGAACTGAACCGGAAAAAATAACGGTTACCGGCTCATGTCAAAACGGTTCGGCCACGCGCTGTTGACAATGAATGTGCTATCAATGCCATTTGTTTTTTAAGTGCCGTCAACTGACACACCTCGCTTACATATTTTTCTTCTCCACTCAGTCTTAGGAATATAAACGCTGCATCCATGAATCTTGACAAACGCTGCATCCATGAATCTTGACATAGGAACCAGTATTGCGCTGGTCGCGGCTTGCACGGAAGAAAAAAAATTGGAAGGCTGTGCAAAAAAAAAAAAATCGCGTCACGGGATTTTATTTTCTTACAATCTCGTAAATCCTAAATGCTGCTGTGTGCTCATTTCATAACACGTTTCTAGAACGTAATGTTGCAATTTTTATTTTTTATTTTGATGTTGTTATTTTGATGTTATTTTGATTTTGTTATTTTGATGTTGCAATTTGTCATTTATAATTTCCGAACCGGTTCGTGAACCGGTTCAGCGCCTCGAACCGAGTTCGCGAACCGGTTCGCGGATCGAATTAATCGAACCGGAACTGAACCGGAACAAAATAAATTTACCTGAACCTGAACCGTAACCGAACCCGTATTTTTTTCAGGTTCGACACACTGCATATAAGGCATCCGCCCACCCAGATATTAGGCATCCACATTCACCCAGGTATAAGGTATGCACAGCCTTTTAAAGCGCTCCGTAAAGCTCACTCAATTTGGACGTGTTTAAAAAAAAGGGGGGGGTCTTAGGAGGCGATGCAAGGAAACACAAATATAAAGCCAAACTTGGGACACTGTAACTTTTTACACCCTACAATAGAGTAGCACCGCTGTAGAGCCTTTGTCGGTTCTAGAGAACCTATCTTTGGAGCTAACGTCGTGTGGCAAAGCCCCTATAACGAAGATGAGCTAGCTCAGTTTGAACAAAAGTTTGTTGTCGTTTTTCTCTTAAGGAGGTCAGACGTTACTCAATGTTTTGCCATCACAAGGCATTTCAAGTCACTGTAGACAGTTGAGGAGAGTTTAAAGAAAATAAAAAAATGAGTTTTTTAAATATTGATTACCATTTTGCCACATTTAGAGAAATCAGCTACGTTTTCTGCGTTCATAACAGAACTACAATAATGGCTAACCATATTTTTCTTATATATTCAAAAAATTCACTTAAAGATGATCATTTTGCTATATTTTGTGTCATTTTATATGAACTAATTCTTTGGTAAATAATTTGTGAACATGTCCCTAAAACGTGTTTATTTGACATGTTTTGTAATTTCTTTTTGCATAAGAAAACTTTTATTGTAATCTTTAATATGTTATGTATGTGTCGTAAGCCTTTCATAAAATCAGTAGAAAATATGTTACTACGTGCATGCTTTGGTGTAGAATTGACGGCTGTGCAAAGTACCACGCGGACTCTTGGCAATTTCCACGCCTCGTGCTTCAAAATTTTATATCTCTGGAAGAAAACTGGCTATGGCGTTTGCATGTAGCTGAAAACTCCTCCCAAGAATATGACTTTCACATATATGTTTTACATAAATATAAAAAATATGATTGCACGATCTGACATGGAAACACCCTACTATTGCAGGATTATTTCCCGTAACTCCTCCTTCATTCAACAGTCTTCTTTCCTCATTTTTAACAATGCCTCGAGGACATTTTCAAAGGGTTGTTGTTTAGTAACCTCCAACTTGGCTCTCCTGATTGATCAAGCCTCTTATCGGTGTCTGTTGAAAGATCTCTTTGTTCTGGATTGGGGTTTTCTATTACCTCTAATCTAATCTAAACAAAGGGCTACTAGCATCCAATGGTTTCCCTCAAACGCCTCGATTCCCTCTATCATCCCAGTCCCAGATTAACACACTTTTGCCAGTTTAGGGACGGTTTATTAAGTGAAAAGTAGCCGTGCATTGATCATTACGGGGTCTGCCACTTCCAATTTTGTCCCTGGAACATGTATTACGGCACATTTGCACAGTACGGCTTACTTATGTTTTCTTATGTTGCGTTATGATACGACCCTCAAGTTGCTCAAACGTGCATGCTTTGCATGTCACCTGCAAGCCTGGTACTCCTTGATTTGATTGCCACACCTCATATGAAGCATGAATGTCCGGGTGAATGGGGATAGCTGAAGTTTTCTACAAAACACGAAGGTAAACGAGTGCACAAGGACACTCAAACAAGAAAGTAAAGAAGTCCACAAGAACAACACGTCGAGTTACGACTGCAAGTCCTGGTGACTTGCGGTTGTAGCTCTACATTAGCAGATGTAAGCTTCGCAACAAAACTCAACATAAGAAATGGTACTGTGAGAATACATCTTGACTGTTAACAAAGCTTGCTTTTTGCTTCTGAACTCTTTTTAAATGCTTTAGCATTTATGAATGAACGCTATGCAGTTTTATATTCGTTGTTCGGTTTGTGGTCCAATGGACGGGTAATGCATGAATGTGATAAGATCTATTGGCTTAATGGCAATTACAGTTACCAATGGTCTTGCTATGTTGTTATACATATAGTAAGAGAGAAACATTGGAATTGCGGTAATGCTACGTACAAAGGTCTTTGGCTGGTTGTGAGATGCCGTTGGCTAGACAGTTAGATCGAAAAATTGTGGGAATCGGTTATAAATGTTGAAAACTTCATGGATGTCCACAATCTGCACAGCGGTTTTGGCAGCAATCTTTTATTATGAACACGCCGACTTTGCGTGTGGGCAGGGATTCTACGGCTGTCCTAGTGTCCTCAGCGTGTCCTTCCCTCTTGTGGGCAGGCTCAGCAGACGGCAGCTGCGATTCCCACCTTCGACCTGACGGCCCCCATCATGACGCCGCTGATCGGAGCCCCTGCGCCAACAATGGGCGAAGCGCCCCCACCGGGCTTCCAGGGAGGCTACGTTCCTCCGCTTGGGCAGCAGTTTGTGCCCCAGCAGCCCTCGTTGCCCTCTGGCGCCATAGGGGGACCGGTCTCAGTCCCGCAAGAGCAGCAGGTATGTATCGGCCGACGACAACTCGTGTCCTTCAAACTCTGCTAGGGTTGTAGGTACTTATAGTAGTGCGCCAGTTTGCACTGGCACTAAAGCAGTATTCACGCTAGGGAGAAATTTGCCAGATTTCTTCTCAGAGGGCGCACTACACGACGAAAATGTCTGGCTTGTGCGAAGCGGCCTCTGTGATGTTGGTCCCATGGCGAAGGGGCCAACGTGTGTGTAATGTGTTAGCTGGATCGTTGAATTGATTTTTCTAGTGATTAGCTGTGTACAGTAGAATTCTCGACAATGCGAATCTCGCATGGTCGCAGAATATGAACGTATCATCCGAAAGTCGTACGAACAACCATCGAGCCAAGGGGAGGCATATTTGCCATTTATTAGTCATACAGTGCAATTCACTTATAACAATTCGCACATAGTATACATGGCTTGCACGTGACGTCATCCAAAGAGCGCTCCGATAGCCACCAGAGGAGAAGGGAAGAAGGAACTCCTCTTTTACCAGGATCCTCTTTTGTGTCTGTCAGATTTTCACGGACGTTGCTATTTTCCCTCAGAAGATTATAAAAGATTAACCCGTCACTCAAAATTCTTACAAAAGAAGCTTCCCTCTCTCCCTCTTGCATGGTAGTCAAAAGTATGCGATGTAACATTGGTGCAAGCAATGTATAATGATGTATTGCTTGTAACAATCAGTGTCTAGAGTTTGTAGACTAGAAGTGATCAGTTTCTAGTCCAGATACAACAATAATTGGTTGTAACGTTTGAAATTTCGGGTTTCCTCGTTATCGTACAAGTGGATTGCACTGTACTCTGGCCAAAGAAATCACTAATGTTCTTCAGAGTCTTTCTTTTTTTTTTTTTTTCGATGTCACCCAGGAGGCATTTTGGTAACTTGTAAAAGCATGTGCACGTGTCGTCGCCGACGTTATTCAGGCTTCGCCATGCGCCGCAGAACGTCGAGGGCATGCGGCGTTTCGGTGGTTGGTGGATGGTTGCTCGTCATTACTTACGTCGCCGTCGCCATCTTTGCTACTCGACTCTCCTTGCGGTGCTTGTCTCTTCGTCGACGATCTCCTCGGCAGTCCTTTATCTGCAAGTCACGAGGTTGTCGTCAGCGGTAATGAAATCGAGGCCGATCCCTCAGCACCTATAAGTAGGTCCCAATACTCAGTTGTCAAGCTGTTCTCGCTCTGGCTCAGGAGGAGCAGCCACTGCAGGATCTGCGTATCCGCACTTGCCGAAAGCAGTTTGCTATCGTGCTCGCAGTACCATGGTCCCAGGACACGAAGAGGAAGTGCAAAGCGTCCACCAGGCTTATTCAAAGCT
Organism: Ixodes ricinus; assembly: GCA_037355805.1. NCBI lineage: Eukaryota > Metazoa > Arthropoda > Arachnida > Ixodida > Ixodidae > Ixodes > Ixodes ricinus. Next base: position 56,947 of record JAZHYW010031947.1, on the reverse strand, counting down.
CCTTCGTCTTGCCGATCGATCTTGGCAAGCAGATGCCGCACCAGAAGCCCCTTGAAGTGGCATTTTACATTTCGAATTATGCCGGCATCCAGAGGCTGTAGGTGGCATGTCGTGTTAGTCAGTAGAAATGCCACACTAACATTTGTGAGGTCGACTTGCTTCGGGCGGGCGGCGCACCGTTCAAGGGACTCTAGGATCTTCCTGCCATTGCACGAAATTTTGTTCTCAAAGTAAATAAGAAATTAATGGAAGAAGGCTCCTGTCATCCAAGACTTCTTTTTCGCCTCGTAAATGTAGGGCAAACGGCCTGCACCTTTCAAGCACCTTTGGCTTCTCGAATCTGCCGATGACGGTAAGCTTCATCTTCTTCGAGAGTGCAACAAGAAGTAGCAGTCACTCTCTGTGTGCTCTTCTGCCGGCCCTTGCAAGCCTGGCCCTTGAAGTAAAGGCTGTTCTCTGGTTGTACATTGATGAAGACACCCGCCTGATCAGCATTGGGTATATCACGGGCTTCATAACCTGCAATCAGCATTGAAAGAGTGCTTGTTAACTACTCAGTGATGACAGATTCGTCCACTTTCTGCTTTCGCCGCAGGCTCGTTTGTACGCCAAGCCATGTCTAGCTTTAAAGCAGTGCACCCAACAGCCCGATGCTTGGAAGCTCTCAATGCCGGGCGACAGCCTGATGTCGTTGGCTTTCTCTCAGCACCTTGCCGTCAGTGTCGATGCCCGCCACCGTCCACCTCCTTAAACCACGTCAGCAGGACTTCTTCAAGCTTCACGTGTTGTGCAGCCTTTGCCTGCTTCAAGTTGACGCCAAAATGCTGGACGTATTTTTATTATCTGTTGCCATTGACCCATGGATGTACACAGGGTTGACGGCGCCAGGCCTAACTCTTTCGCTAAGTCCATGCGTTTTCTTCCTTGTCCACTTTCCTCAAAACTTCCAGGTTCTGCCTGGAGGACAGTGCTTTTCTTTTGCGAGACACGTTGAATTGAGCGCCAGTTCACTTGCTGGGCAGACGATAGACGTCCTTCTGCAGGTTCAGGTGATCACATGATCAACGCTTATTCCAAATGTCACTTCTCATATTCACTCGAGTGATTACGAGTTACGTACTAAAGCCGGTTTATTACGCGACAGCAAAACTAAAGCAGCAACCCTGGATGTAGGTGAATGCGAGTTAGTCCTAGCAAGTCGAATCACGCGGACGACACAGATAGTGCAGCAACACTGGACATGGGTATGCTTTAGTATCTTTGAACGCAGCCACCGTTGTTGTGTTTGCACGGGACACATGCAAAATGAACAGCGAAAAAATGACACAAAAGCGCCTGTAATGGTTGTAGAAGCGAGAGTAATGTGACCCTAGAGGATGAGTAAACAGTGTATGCTAGCTTATCGAGATCGACACATTCTTTCGTGCGATCCACCGCGGCCCGAGACAGCGTTTATACTACTCTGAATCGTAACACATTAGTTTTAGGGTACTTTGGCTGGGGATTCTGAAAAATTCGTATCATCCCTATATTTGGATGAGCTGTGATCGTATCATTGAGATTCTGCTGTCATTGGGACAAGAAAAGCGTCTTTGCTGTCTTTTTGTATGCTTGTGCCTTCGTACTTACAGAATAGTGAAGTCACAAAAACGATTATGTCATGGGGTTGCAGGTCTGCCCTAAGTGTACCAAGGGATAAAGAGTGAAATGTTTAGGCTGTTTCAAATTTGAGAAGCTCTTGTTGTTGGGACGGCTTCTTTACCGTATACCAATATTGCATGCACATTGTAAGGAAACAATGGTGGTGGTGATTTCCAGCTGGGATGGTTCATAGGGGATGCTCTGTTTCTGTTGCTGGTGTTTTTGTTTGTCAGCCGACTTACGCTTGTTTTAAATTTTTTTCCTTGGTGAAGGACCGCCCTCCTTCTCACCTTTCAATCCTCAATCCACTTGCAACTGTGAGTAAATCCTGCGAATTGAAGGTGACTTGCAACATGAGGCGAGGGAGAGTTCAGAACAAAAATATTTAACAGACTTGTTAACAATCCGAGCCTGCAGATTCCTCGACACTTTGCGGTCCAGGTTAAGAGATTGTCGGTTCTGAGCTCTCTTTTGCTTCGTTTGATACCTAATGCTGGTACGGCATGTGTTCTATTAATCAACCTTGGCAGGTGAGGGCTGTTGCTACTAACACCTACTAACCCCTCTCCCCTTTTTGCATTGGGCTCTTTAGTAAACTCTGAAGCTGAAATGGTTTTCTATGCTCGTGGTTTGATTCGGGTGATTCAGATCATTCATTTACATGCATCGTATTGCTGGGCAATGCTTTTGTGTGTAGTGCTTCCACTTCTTTAAGACATTCTATTACGCTAAATGTTTTGTAAAATGCTTGATTAGAAGCAGGGTAATTGAGGTAAAACAACCTGAAGGTTGAAGGAGGCTGCAAATGCCAAGCTCCTACTCGCAAGAATATTTTTGTTTGTGAGGCTCAATGCAAAAGACAGCAAAGCTGGAAAAAATCTCGAGATGATGTGGAACTAGGATTTCTGCTTTTCAAAATATATATAATAATTAGAATTCTGTGTTTTCAGAGTTTTATTTTTCGCCAAATTCGGAGAGTGTTTCAGAGTTTATTTTGTCGCAAATTCGAAATTTATCGAAATTTCTTTTTGTTAGACTCCCAACTCTCCGAAATTCGGAGTTTGATTTTACAGTATTTTCTATTCAAAAATACAGATAAATAATATCGAGGTGGAAACATATGCTAGGTTCAACAGAATGCTCTTGTATCAATTAATATTATTTCAGCTGGATTCGGCATTGACGCTGTTGCCATTGGCAATACTAATGTGTCCCACGACAACAGTTGCAAACAATTGTTGCTTCGATAAACATAGATACCTTAAAATAAATAAACTCTTGGAGGTAGTTGGTGGGAAGCTAGTATTCATCCCATCCTATCCATCAACCTACCCCGCAGCTGCACAGGGTGAAGTGATCTTTATGGTTCATAGCTTTCACTGTTACACAAGCACACCTCTTCCTTCATCTAACAAGTACAAATAGTATGGCCAAAACTGGAAACCGGAGCAGTGGCTTTTCTCGTGACCTGAAAGTACAATGGCCTGTTGTCGTAAATAAGCCTTCACGAGAAAAGTGGTAAGATCCCTTTTGTCATTGGTCTGAGATTTGAAAGAAAACTGAGGGGGCATTTTCTCAGGACCATTGGCCCTGTGTGCTGACTTAACTTGATTGTAAAATATACTGTCTTTCTTTGGCATTGGTACATTGAAATTTGGAGTTTATTGTATAAATTAGAATTGACGAAAATTCTACCAGCAAGTGTTTTTCTGATTCTTTTTTTTTTTTTTCGGATTATCCGAAACACGGAACCCTAATAATATTATTTAGAAGAAAACATAATTATCTTTTTGCAGAAAATGTGAACTGTCTCTTACACTGGCAGATGCACAGCACTACTTAATACTTTGCTATGTGGAGGAAGAACCGCACTGCAGTATATAAGGAGGAGTAGCATATTTCAATATATAGTCGCCGACCGATTTTTCTGACGTTACAGGAACCAAAAAACTTCCGAAATATAGAGCAGTCTGAAAAATCAGCAGATTAGAAAACTTGCCTTTATTACATCTAAGCGAACAAAAGCCATCAGTAGTGCCTTGCTTCCGGTTACGCCTCAGCTTGCGTTGGGCCACTTTCTATTAGCTTGAGAATCGCTGCCTTCTTTTCTAGCGTTATGGTCGAGTACTTTTACAGCGAAGCTGTTAGTGCTAGGTTCTGGAAGAAAATGCGTCCATGGATGTTAACAAAACACTCCGAATTAAGCGGCACTCCTTCGTTCCGATTGGTCGTGGCAAGTATATATAAAAAGAGAGGGCAACCCGTGTGAGTTAGCCTTCCTTGGCATTATTAGATAGTGTGATCTCGTGTTATCATCTACGATCACCAACTTCAGCTAAGAGTGCACTGTGACAAGGCTGAGGGCAGAACGTGCCGATCTTAACTTTCTTTTCTTCCGCTTCCGCGATGCTGAGAAAGGGACTTGGGCTCAATCGAAAACAAACTGTCCACGAGGTGTGCCTTGAGAAATTGGGTTTAGAACTTATACAATGTTGAGTATTGAAAGAGCTCATCGCCTTTATGTATGTATGTGTCTTTATTCAATCAATACAGCAATTACCTGTAACGTCGCTGTAAAACCTAAAATAGCTACCAACCAATGGCTGTGTTCCTTTGTCTCTTGACGTAGCCATTTTCTAGCGATGTTATCAGTTGCCCTTTGGACTCGCCATGGGTAGGCCGCGTGTTGTTCACTCTGAGGAGGAAGAGCGTGCCTACAAGGATCGTCGGTGCGCTGAACAGCGCGAGTGTGTGCAAAAGCGTTGAGAAGCCAAACGCGCAGCAGCCCAACGTGGCGCGGCTGATGGTGTGGGTCCATCGGCTTTGATTGATCCTTTACTCACCGACGAAGAACGTGCCTGTCTAGAGCGTCAGCGGCAACGGAAACGGGAGTGTGAACGTTGTCGCAGGGCGAAAATGACCGATGAAGATTGGGCCGCCAATGCCCAGCGGAAACTAGTAGCTTTTGTGATAAAGATAACAGCTTTGCTGGTCCTCCATCTTCACCTGAAGTAGGTGGGCTTGCAATCTTTTGTTCTTCTTAGTGACACTTTGCAGCAGCGGAAGAACAGATGGGGCCATGATGTCAAAGCCAGTGTAGTCCGAAAACACAATTGACCGAGATGAGATGAGAAGCGTAAGTCCACGACTGCAGGATGACGAATGAACAAAGCAAAATGTTAACAATGGTGATGATGACGACGCGCAGCCAGAGAAAATAAAAAGCCGTAGCACAGCGTCGCCTAGCAGCAGGACTTAGCAGTACTCAAGTAGCGCTGCCAAACCGAGCCAATCCATGTGCAGCCAACATGGAACCTAAAATGCTAGTTTCTCGGTGGCGTTTTTCGGTGATCGCTCGCGACGATTTTGTCCAAAAAATGGAGCTTTCGGACTTCAGGCTGTTCGAAACATTGGTCGTGAATATGCATTATTTTTGTTGGGTAGGTCACGATTCCTCCTTTAGGTCCAAAATATCGAACAAGTCCGAATTATTGGCGTCCAAAAAATCGGTCGAGCGACTGTACCTTTTCAGCGTCTGGTCCTAGTCTCACTTAACTGAAGCAAATCGTGAACTTGCTGTTAAAGAACTTGGACCTTTTCCTTTGCACATATGCACATTTACGTTTCACTACTGAACCTCGTGCATTTTTTTTGTCTCTTCATTCATCCGGTTAAACCCCTCTTCGCATCCATTTTCGTCCCAGCCAGTATCTTATGCTAGTTCCGTTGGCACGAAAAGTCCGCTCATACTTTAGTCAAGCGTGATTCGAACTGTACGTGTCACTGCTTCAGTGAGGATACGTTAGCAAGGCATGCAGGCGTCGCTGCTTTGAACCTACCCTGCTCTAGCTCTGTGTTATGGGGACCAGCTCTCAGTCGAGCTGGGGGGCAGAGTACGGCGTACGCCTGTCACGGCTTGGATAAGTCCAATGGCACCGCGACAGGAGTGCTCGTGTTTGCAAGTTACTTGCATGGCACATGCCTGGAGTGTGGCTTGTAGGTCTCAAAACTTCTGGAGGTTAGCTAGCGCCTCTGGTGACAGGTTAAGAGTTTCTCCGACTAAAGAAAATTGTCTTCGCGCGGCAGCCCGCCCCTCAGGTCTGTCCACCAGCGCCCGTCAAGGAGAAGGGACCCATCCCTCCCGAGAACCAAGTGCTTCAAGACACCTTTGAAGACCTCCGGCAGAACTGCGTCCAGGCTGCAACGAATCCGGTTAGTTCCGCCGACCTCATGCTTTTGCAGTTTGGATATTCAGCTGCGAGTTTTCGTTGGGATTGACGTTGAGTTTGTCTTTCTTGTGCCGCTCCAGCAAGTTCGGAGGAAGCTGGACGACGTTGCGCGGAAGTTGGAACATCTCTACGACAGGTTACGGGAAAATGTGGTTAGTGCAGTTTCCTTGTTGCTACAACCAGGAGACCATGAGGGTGCTTTTGATTCGTTGCATTATAGTGGTTGTTTTTGTGTTATCTGAAGCATGATTTTAGGCCGCTGTTGCAACTTATTAAGGGTTTTTCTAGAGCTCTTTGTTTAGAACTCTAAAAAATATACAGCAATTGTTTTTAGTCTGTACAGAAACCAGAAAGGGATGCCCGTTACACGAATACCGTCCTTGTTGAATGTCTATCGGTCACGGTGGACATGAAATAAAGGGATAATTTAACTATCGCTGTCAGTTGACTAACTTAGTCAGATGCATTCATTAGCTTTTAAAATAAATGGTCTTATAGGCCATGTTGGAAGTGCAATTTTCAAGGTAGCCCTTAGAGACTTCACGAATTTAAAGAATTTTTAATGGCGCCTCACGACACAACATTAAATTACCTTATTAGGAGTGCCTTCCCTTGGAAATATCTCGTAAAATATGAGTTCAGAAAGCAGTTGAGTAAGGTTTCTTTATTTGTCTCGTAGCAGTTTTTCTTTCTAGTCGTAAAGGCGCTGCCCGTTGTTTGTTTCCAGCTGTCGGCTGCAACCACGCACGGCCTGCATCAGATAGTGCAGATGATTCAGCAAGGGGACTATGCAGCGGCCCTGGGCATCCACAGCCACCTGGTGTCGACGTCCAACTTCTCAGAAACCAGCAGCTTCATGCCCGGCCTCAAGGCGCTGTTGCAAGTCGCCCAGCAACTTGGGGTGTTCCTTCAATAGGCCGCGTGTTTTGCAACGAGAGTTAACTCCAACTATAGCTTTTTCCAGCTTCATTAAAAAAGGATGCTGGCTAAGCCTGCTTTTCGGTTCCTTTGAGCGGTAGTAGTCGACCGTGTACATTATATTCCGCTTGAGCAACGGCGGACGGGGCTAGGGCTGAGGCCCGCTGCGTCGCTGCTAACCTCGTGCTGCCCTCATTGTGTCCGGAAATGGCGAAGAAAGGTAAAACGCTGAAAATAAATTTGTGAAGATTTTGGGTCATTTTGCAACTTCGTAATGTCGGTTTTAGAGCGCAGCTCTTAGGCGCCCGCTTCCGGCTTGAGCGGCGCTGCCACCGTCGGCGTCGCCATCAGCGTCGGCGTAATTACGCGGTGCATTATGGGACGCGTGACGTCATCAATGGTGATGATGATGATGTCATCACGGTGACGTCGTACGTGGCATCACTGGTGATGTTTCTGATGATGTCATTACGATGGTGATGACGTCATCATCACGTGACCTCACAGGGGTCACGTGACCCTCGTGAGGCGACGGCGACGCCGCTCGGAGGGTGGAGTAGCAGGCAGGATGAGGAGGTGAGGAGGAGGGGCATACCCTCCCCTCAGTACCCTTCCCTTCTCCCTCCTCAAGAGCTGCACTCTAATTCGGCATTACAGGGAGTTGTAAACGGCTTTCTTTTTTTTTTTTTTTGTCTCCAATCGTGAACAGTCAGTTTCAAAGTCGCTTTCTCTCGTGGAAAGCTGACTACCAAGGCTTCAGTGTTTCATTCTGGGATGCTTATTGGGGCTTTCAGGCAGTGTCCAGATTTGGAAAAAAACTAAGCTTTAAAATAATTTTTTTTCTTTTGCTGGAGCTTTTTTTTTTTTTTAAGTGTATTGCATATGCAGAGATGGAATAGCTGACTTTTTAGGATGAGATCTGTTTATTTTTATACCGGTATATTCCCTGACAGTCCCAACCCAAGTTGTATTGTCTCTGTGGAGATGGAACTTGAACGAATAAATGGAAACTGCACATGTACACGGTTTTTCTTATTCAGCCGTACACGGAAGTGGTATGTTGGCATAGATATTCAACGATGCATTGATTGTGTGTGCAGGCTGGGAAACGGGGCCGTTCACGGTAACAAATAATAGTTAAACCGTCATTTAGGATATAAAATGGCGGCCCAAGGCTGCAATCGCGTAACAGTCGTGGGTACTTGATCTTTGCACATATTTGGACGCAACTTTGCTAGTGGATGCTAGAGTTGCTGACAGGATGAAAATGGCAGGGAGGTTTTTCATTTGTCCTGCTTCCAGCCTGGGCTTCCTTGGTGTACACACAGCCAAAGCATGTTGGAAGACGTGTGCATGTGGAGGACGGACATTGGAAAGGGATGCCCTGCCATTTTCATCCATCCTGTTGGTGTCTACAGCAGAGTGTGTTATTGATGTTTATCGTTCCTCCACGAAGCTAAAGAAGCACCTGTTCTTAATAGCACCAATACATACCTTTTAGTGCTGTTATAAAGCCTAATTTGGCAGTTTTTCCCTTGGAAGTAGAGCATGTGCTGGTAACTCCGAAAGAATGTTCTGCTTTGTGTGACTTGTGGCTGGAGCACCTTGTGCTTTGTCTGACTTGAAGTAGTGTGTGTAGAGGAATAGCGTCGTAGGAAGCCATGACTTCACTCTGTGCTCTCTCAGAATTGCGAAGGCGCATATTTAGCAATAAAAAAAAAAACCTTGTATAAAATAAAATAAATAAATTGTGCATTGCAATAATTAGGATAAGCGTGCCATTTTCACCTTTTGCAGTGCAACAGGCAGGGTTTTCAGATATTTGGAATTTTTAGGAAATTCGGCAGCTCCTCTTGATATGGTAGTTGAGAGTCGTCAAGGTTTTCAGCACAAACCAGTTCTTGAATTCAAATGTTCAAAATTCCTGTTGAACTGATGCAATATTTAGTTCTAGCTCAATTTTGCCAACAAAATTACTACCTTTCCCCTGTATAGTGGATAATTATCGGCGGTAAAAGCGACAAGTTTAAAAAAATCAGCAGAACCCATCCTTTGGGAATGATTATCTACGTTAATGCGAATAGCATCAAACGGTGCGGAGTTATGCGCGTTCGTCAGGTGGCCGGCACACTCTAGATACGCCAGCCCACTCTTGAGGCGATTCTAAATTTGTTGACACTTTCACAGCCCTGCGCACGATCTCCCGCAGCCCAGCACGTGCGTTTGTGTCACTTAGGAAGGCGAGCAAAGCACGCGCCATACGCACAAACACTCAAAATGGTACCGACCAGACTTTCTGGCGTCTCAGCTAGTCTCAACCAACGGTACTCTAAACGGTTGTTTATATCTTTACCATAGGACGCGCTTTACAGCGCTGTCACAGCTACCGGTGCGCGCGCGTTCCATGCACGAGGGCTCATTCCGCTCTCGTGCTAAGCCTCACGAGAGCGGAATGAGCCCTCGTGCATGGAACGCGCGCGATGGTAAAGATATAAACAAGTTTTTAGAAGTGCTTTGAATGACTGCCTTCATAGCTCTGTGGTTAGCGCGTCTGCCTGCTGATCAAAGGGTCAACGGTTCGAATCCCGCCGGCGCCGGTCTTTTTTATTTATTTATCGACCCGCGGCGTAAGAGGTTAGATAGCCAGATAGATATATAGATAGATAGATAGATACATAGACGAAAAGTGCGTGAAGTATCCAAAGAATGCTATTCGCATCAAAAGAATGCTATTCGCATTAAAAAGTGTCGGCATGCAAATAGCAAGAACTGTAAATTGTGTTGGAGACCCTCGTCTTAAAACAAAAATGACAAAAATATTTTTATATTTTTTTATCCAAGTCCCCCTCAAAAACATATTGCGAGGACTACACTCAGGAAGTGCACATTTATATAGTTATATCAATTCAAAGTTTCATATGCACACTCTTTGTAAGCATGTTTTGAAAGGCTTTTCCTGTTTTTGCACAGTTAATTTTGTCTAGTACGGTACATTGTTGGGCTAGTTGGTTTATCTTAGTTAAACATGTAAAATAGCGCAAAGAAAGACAAGGACAAAAAGTAAACAGGACAAGCGCTTGTCCTGGTTACTTTTTTAGATGCGGAGCATCTCTTGCTCGGGTCTATGTCCCGCGGTCTTGTAGTCCGCACTCACACTGCGCACGCGCAACACAGCTGCGCGTTACTCTCTCCGCTCTCTCTCTACCAGCTGCGTGCACTGCGCGTGCGTTCGCTTCTACTCACACCGCGCGCGCACGCGCAACTCCTCCTCTAGTCTCCTCTCCTTCAAGTGTGAAAAAAATGACCGCATCTCCACGTGGTGAATGATGTTGATTGGGGCGAAGCTCGGGTGGTGCTGATGATACTGATTTTGGTCATAGGTATTGCTGCTTGCTGTCGGCGTTGACGCTTTGCCGCCGCTTCCCGAGCTCTCAACTCCGGGTCCGCTTGGCGTTTTTGACGCTGTGCAGCAGCTTCTCGCGCCCTGGTCTCCGGAGCAGCTTGCTGTCTACGTAGACGCTGAGGCGCTGCATGCCGAGCTTTTCGGTCCTTTTCATTCATGGCAGTAGGAGAATGTGTGGTTTTCTTTTTCTTTTTTTAAGCAGACAGATGGGATGGCATCTCAGAACCCCCTACTCTTTTTTTTTCATTTTTCATAATTTTTTTTTCATTTTTTTTCCAATTTGTTTTTGCTCTACACGAGCACGTGAGCACATGCTCACGTGCTCGTGAGCACGTGATCTCACGAGCAGAAGCACGAGCACCCGACGCCGGCCTACGGCGGACGGACATACGGACATGGCTAGCCCCTAAGGAGCTTCGCCCCTAAAAATAAACGGCGAGCGGCGAGCGTTCAAAGTTTCTCTGCCGCGAGCCGCGACGAAGGCTCGCGTAGGGGGTGGTGGTTAAACGTTTTTATTGATGAAAGGGTTATGTCAAGGCCTCTTGATAAATATCATCTAGCCTTGATGGGGATGGTACCGCTAGGGCAGTCGGTGGCGCCATCTCTCGACGTCAGCACGCAACTGACTCTTTCCTCGGAACCAACACGATGCTCCGCATCACCCCATGGTTCCCCCTCGGGAAGATGGTGTAATTTTTTTGTATTTTTTTGCACTATTTTTATGTTTAATTTTTTTTTATCAACACAGTTTTGCTTCAATAGCTTTCGGTCTGGAGTGTGGGCTTGAATACTTTTTTAAGATATAATACCTCATAAATAGGAGAGTGCAACAAGACCACTATTTCTAAGAAATGTCTACTACAAAACTTTTTCTAGGATGATGCTAAAACTAAAACCATGGTTTTGTTGCGCGCACTGCTGTTTGTAGAACACGCTGATATATTTTGTGTAATTTTTTGATGGGGATAGTATTAAAAAGTTTGACAAAAACGTTTGTGATAAAGTTGAGATTTTCTTTTTGATAACTATAATAGAAAAAAATTGTGCTTTTGTTTGTGCTTAGCATAGAGTAGAGGTGAAAATTTAATAAATAATATACCAGACATGATAGAAAAATGTTAAAGACCAGGGTTTCCCTTAAGACAGGTGCCATGAAAAACGAATCTTTTTAAACCATTCTTCACTGTTTAATAACAACAACAATAACAACCGACACTGCAGACAATCAAGGAACATCCATTCAAGGCTTTGCATTTCATGCCGCCCGGCAGAATGCTAGGGAAATCAATGCTGCTCATTTCTAAATACATCTCTTGCATGTGGCGTGCTGGACCAGGGACACTTGGAGTAATCTCTGCATCTGGCCAAGACATCCCTATGAATACACTTCACAATGAGCTAGCGAGTCCCAAAAAATGACCTTAAAAACAACAAACAAACAATATAGAGCACATTTTTTTCGTTATTGTTTTTGTTTTAATAAAACAGTATGAACGCGGCGTTTCAGTAGTAAACCTTTTGTTTAAATTGAGAAGTCGTCTTATCGTACATAAACTGACCGTGGTTGCAATCTCTACACGCCTTACGGCATAACTCATTCGAGCGTGCATATCTTTATTACCTTCTATAATGTGGAATTTGTTTTAAAGTAATCGAAGTTTGCATGTGCTCCTTCTCGGGCTGATCAAAGGATAATCAATTTTGTAAATCTCTGCGCTTCAAATATAATTCTAGAGGTCAACGCTGTTATTCCAACCCGGTCAATTTGCACATTCAAATTGAAAAGTAAGAATTTGAAGTTGTGTCGCGCTCAAACGTTACCCCGAAGTTATACCTATATTCGACAGAAAGCCACATTGCTGCTCACTGAACTAGGTTTTCACAAACATAATTTTACAAAGCAACAATTAAAAAAAAAAAGAAAAAAAAAGGTTATTAGTGGAGTATCACTGTTCAGTCTGACTCCAGTCACTGTTACTCCCGAGAGGCAGTGCGCGTATGTTGAGCTTTCATAAAATCTAGTTTCGCCATGGCTGAATTCACCTTTCGCCTGCCATACAAAAAGCGTGGTTTGCCCCCATTCCAGTTCATCATGTCAGCGAAAGCTCTGATCGCCAGCTGCTAAGTGCGAATTAAGATTCGACTTGCGCGTGGAATCTTCCCTCAGAGCTTGTCTCATGCAGAAGGAACATTTTATGCTCTCTTTTACACGAGGTACGAGCACGGAACCAAAGTCACAGGCGCACACGCGTTGCTCTGGCAACTTCTCTCACTTTCGCAGCCGAAATCGTAGCTCGGTGTAAGAGACACCTGCCAGCACACTCGGGTGAATTGAAGCGCGGGGAAACCATGACTTGGCGCTTGCAGCTCCTTTGCCGGCGAGCCAAGCTCTCCTTTGGCAGGTCGAAGGGCCAAGGACATCACCGGCGTAACGTGTATAAAACGGAGCCTATAACTTCGATTTAAAAAAGAAAAAAAAAGAAAAGAAAAATCGCCACGACGTTGCGTATTTGAAACCCTGACTGATGGCGGTAAGTTGACTAGATGGCCAGCTGTTTTCACTACGTTGTCCGGAACGGCTCTTCGACGGGCGTGTTTATGGTTCTATGCCACCCACGGGTCGAAGGTGTCCTCGAAATGGCAACGAATTGACGTCACAGGAGTCGGCGTGCCATGTTGGAGGTCGCGATCCTGGCGGATGGTCTTAGAAGTTACGCTAAGAGGAACGATCGAACGCGAGTGTTGCCGTTGTTGCGGCGTCCCAACTCCTGCTGTTGCTGCCGTGAACCGTCGAGCTGGTGAGAGACCTGCAGCAGAACCGGCGTCCGCCCCATCCACTTCCGCTATTTGTTCCAACGCCAGGACCGCGGCAGGCACATTTGTATGACGTCATCGGGCAAATATCGAGAGACTACATTTTAGGACTCTGCAAGCGGAAGCCGGAGACGCCGTTCCAGGCTCCGTACTCTCCCCGACGCAGTCACACGAGAGCCCAGGAAAGTCCCGTTGTTCGGAGCGGATGACTACGGTCCATCCCGGGCCACGGCAGCAGGGGCATGGGGTTGGCGAGGCGTGAGCTCCACTTCGATGCCGTTCTGGTTGCGGAGCACCAGCTCCCCGGCGAGCTTGAGGTTGTGTCGGGGTACCAGGGACGTGACCGAGAACCTCCGGAAGAGGTTGGACAGAACGATCTTCTCTCCATGAGCGCGAAGCGCTGGCCTGTTGGGGAGCGAGGTGCGTGACCATTGGAGATATGTCGAGGTTGACCATAGTTCAGTTCTAGTTGAAATTACATCGGAATCAACTGGCGGCCTAGTTCGTTATGCGTTGAAATGAACAGCGCAGAGTATATAAGGACTACTAGAAGGAGAAGAGAGGACAAGTGCTTGCCCTGTCTTCTCCTTCTATTAGTCCATGTTTATTTTAAGCAAGTAGTGAAGGTAGTCAGAACTGGTAGGAAGAACATGATAACGAACTTCCGGGCAGCCTCAGAGTGCCGGTCGACGTTTTGCTAAGAGCCCTGAGGAAGCTGACTTTTACCGAAACGTCTATTGCACGTGTTCAGTTCTAGGAGATTCCTTTTCAAGTTCTCCCTTTTATTGTTTGTTGAGAAAAGGCTTACATCAATGCTCCTGTACCGACCACAAGCCGATCGAGGTTTGAAATAAATTCTGATCCGCGACAGAAATGGCAATTGGTCAGCAAAAATAAAATCATTGCAGTGGGAAGATGAAAAAAAAAGACCTCACTTTCTAACATTGTTACGTCATGCTGGTGTGATAGCATCATGAGCTCGCATGCAAGCAGAACTGAAGCTCACAAAAGAATACGCTTACGTAAGTGTTCAAAGCCCTCCATCGTGCAGTGAAACAGGTGGAAATGATAATGCTGCATGATTTTTGTATTGTGCATCCCCATTCAGTCCTGCGTAGATTCTATTTTGTAAAAACATTTTCAAAAGGTCCACACTCGGAACAATAGGTCCGGCTATGTCTGCGGTTTCGGTGCCTTACAGGAAAGCGAGTCTACGTCTACGAGGAAGACCGCTTCCTATGTGGTACTGCAGCACCGCAGGCATAGCTTCCCCACAGTGCTTCCGTGCATCAGGAGAAGTGGATTCAACGAATTCGTAGGTCCCGTAAAAAACGTTTTTTGTTTTTCTAAATTTTTTTATTTTGTTGTTAACTATTCTTTTTTGTATTACGAATTTTATACCGATCGATTACATCCCATATTATCGGGGGTGTGGAAGAGGCGCGAGACGTGTTTTTCTCACCGCAAGAATAAACTATGGATCGCCCGAACGCCCAGTCTCGGCCCAAATGATACTCTAGAAGTTGGGACCAGATGCTAAAATTTCGAAAGTCTTACGCAATTAAAAAAAAAAAATTATTGACAAAAGAAAAAGAAAAAGGTTCCGCTTTTGGAAGCAGACGCCATATATCTCAACGTAATCTCGATTTGTTTTTTAAAAATTTCCGAGACTCATTTAAAACTCCTGAATCGGTTAATGATTAGTGCTGAAACTTTTGTATCTGGTCCACCGCTAGGGTTACGTTTGAGCGAAGAGTACTACGATGCGTAGTTTATTTTTGCGCCGAGAAAACATTGTTGTCTTTTGTCAACATCTGATACTGGCAAATATATTTTGAACGACTCTGTTTACTTCACCATTTTACTATAATATCAATATTCTTGTCGCTTAGGTCGATATTAAGAGAGAGAGAGAGAGAGAGAGAGCAACAACAACAACAACAACAGTGAAATGCCGAAGTTTATAAATTACAAGCAAGTGAGTTTCCTACAGGAGCTGTGGACGCATGTAACACCCATCTTTTTTTTTTTTTTTTTTTTTGAAGTGTCAAGCATGTTCGCATTTCCAGAGCCAGTCCCATCGCTTTGATGTGACAATAAAAATGTAAAAGTTGGTTATCTCAAAACACCCATCACGCGTTGACACGCACGCACGACACGAACAAACAAACAAACAAACAAACAAACAAACAAAATAAAAGGTGCTATGATTGAGGACTCACCGATGCAGTTTCTGGGCCCCGCCGAGAACGGGACGTAGGCGAACGGGTGCCTGCCCAAGCTGTTTTCCGGCAGGAACCGCTCGGGAAAGAACTCCTCTGGCCTGGGGAAGGACTGCGGATCTCGGTGCAGCATGTACGAAAAGACCACCACGATGGCGCCTTGAGGAACTACGTTGCCGTCTGCGCCCCGTCCGGAAAACAAATCGTAACAACAGCCCCCACTTGAAATACCGTTTTTTTTTCTCTCTTTTTAAATGCAAAATTGCATTCTTACAGAAGCTAACTCGGATTTTGCGAGTGTTCATTGCGCGTATCGTGTGGCGTACAGTGGGGAGAAGGTGCCTGGCACGCGCCTCCTACTGGTGTGTTTACCGCGTCCAAAAATGTGGTCCCTCGATTTCCGCCTGATGATGTCAAAGAAGCGTCATGCTGTTGCCAGTCGCGATCCTGGCGGCGTCCCAACAGCTGCGGTGTGTGGCAGACGCCTGTTCCGCTGCAGGTCGTTCTCCTGTGCGGCAGTCCACGGAAGCTTGGGCGGCTAGAAGTTGGGACGCCGTGACGACAGCGACACTCGCGTTCGCTCGTGCTACTCGCAGCCCTTCTCGTTAGCATTTCTACGATTAACCGCCAGGATCGCGACATGTAACAGCATGACACTTCTGCTTCTGTGACGTCATTTGTTGCCACTTGGGGACCACTTTTGATGTATGGGCAGCATGGGGCGCTAAACACACCAGTTGAAGGCGCGCTCCAGGCACCATAGTGGGAGGTACTGTTAGTATCTTCAAGATTCTGGCTTCGTGATTGGTCCCTCGGCGTTCTCATTGGCAAATCCGACAATCTCATCGGCTGCGGAGCGATAATAGGATGCTCGGGACACGCCACACAGTGCGCTTTTAAGCTGTAAGTGTGACTATGCGGGCAGAAACTGCGGGAGAGGGGGAAACGAGAGCGCGCGCGGGCAGGCCAGAGCGCCGGGCTCCGACTGCGTCAAAAGGGCACCATCGTGGCGTTCGTCATGCTTTTGTTCGTGCCACGCAAGTCAGTGTCGTGACTTGCGCTTTTGACGCTGTTTAATTGGTCCCATTACATCGTAGCGTCGGCTGCGTGTGGACCTAAGCTGAAACGAAGAATAGCTGCCTTAGTCTCCAGTGCACTGTTCGGACGCGTTCGAAAGCGAACGCCGGCGTTCCGCGTTCTAAAGCGTTCGACGAGTGCAGTGGAGACAAAGGCAGCTCATCGATTTGCCTCTGCCCCCCCAATCAGTCCAGTCAGAACTCGGCGTTTTGGCTTCTTCGCCCGGTCTCGTTTGCTCCTTTTCCCCAATTTCTGCCCGTATAAAGTCGGTGAGCCGCCATACGCTTTCGAAAGCAGAAACAACAACGAAAAAGGAAAACAATAGAAACAGGAGCGAGAACGATGCGATGCCACGATGCTTCCGAGGGACTTTGCCAGCTGCCAAAATATTGCGGAAAGACCAAAAATAAAAAGAATAAAAGGATGCGATAGGAAAGAAGGACCAGGCAATGCTATGAAAAGACACGGCGGCGTGTGCCGGGAAGACCGAGGTTGGACGTCGGCGTCCGCTGTGTTCTGCACAAAACGCAATTCTCGACCTGATGGCTTAAACGATACATTTGCTTTTCAATGAACTTGGTGTAATGAAAATTTTTGATTTGTATAGGTATCGCCTATGCTTAAAATATAAAATTGAACAAAATATGCACATACGACATCTTGAAGAGTTATCAAATCTAAAAAGAAGAGAATACAGTTATCAAACACGTATAATGTTACCCTGGCAAGTGCCTTTCTCTAGAACTGATTACGGTCGTCAAACCATAGCTCACACACTTCCAACAATTCTGAATCAGCTTTCTACAAATCACATAGAACTTGATAACTTGTCAGTGGGCGGTCTGCGGGAAATGATGCTCTCTAGCCGGAACGACCATGACTGAAATATGCTTTTGAATGTTTTGTTGTTTGTGAATGTTTTGTTGTATTTCTTATACGAAAGTGGTTTTGTGCAATGCATGTTTTTCTTGTGGGTGTATTTCATGTGTTTGCGTTCGAAAACACTGCGGCAGTGTCCTCTTATAGAGCTCGACTTTGTTTCTAATATACGTGCAAATGATTCTTCCGTGTAAAAATAATGTTAGATTTTTTTTTCCACCGTTTTGCCGCTGCTGATGTCGTGATGTCGTGGGGGCTTGGGACCAGTCAAGCTGTGCTAACAGCTTTTTTTCCAAGCCGCCCTCCAACCTGTACTTTGTTGGAAAATAAACTCCATTATTATTATTATTATTATTATTACAAATACAGCTGATAATTTTTTTTGTTTGGGAATTTAACGTTTTTTAAGAAAAATGTATTGAGCCTTCATTTATCCGCCGTTTTTGTCACTACTGCTCCTCCTTCAAAAGCAAAAAAAAAAAAAAAAAACGGCACTGAGGGCGTGCTAACATAGACTGACCTTATACTAATCTTTATTTTAATACGTCCACAAACAGCACCAAGCCTAAAAAATGGTACATCATAGGAATATATATATAAAAAAAACACGTACAAGGCGGACAAAAAGGAGGCAAGTAAAGGCATAATCATGCACCTACTAGTGGCTCTGTTGCTCGTCGAAAAGCGTCAGCTTGTTATATTCGAGTTGCATCGTAAATGGCGGCATATGGAACAAGACTAAAGTATAAAAAGTTGTTCACTTGGGTACAAGTAATAACAATGTTCCTTCACAAGAAAAAAGAAAAGAAAAAAGAAACGCATTAAAGGAACGTGCCCCAGGTTACTGCATCTGCCATCTTCCGACGAGATTACGTATTGAGCCATGAATGACACTCGACTAACGCTTTAATGATTAAAGTGACAGACTAGTAGCCTCGTCTCGCGGGGCGCTTTTAAGTGCCGTTGCTCACAATCCAGGTGAACTCACGATAAACGGACAATAGCAGGAAAAGGTTCAACGTACTGACGCTAAACTCCTTGTGGACCTCCCGGCCAATGATGGGGACAGAGGGAAACAACCGCAGGGTCTCCTGAAAGGAAAACAAAGCCACGTAGCTTTCTTACAATTGATTTAATTCAATTCGGGCCTAAAAATGAGTATGTTGAGCGCGACGAGGTTCATCATTTTTGTTTTGTTTTATGAAACGATTTTCCACAGCACGCAGTTTATGGTAAATTATATTTTGATGTACCTCTTGCAAACCTCGTCATCAATCATCTGAGGCGCTACCGGTGCTGGACTGACCGTATGAGCTACACATTTTTGAACAACCTCGCACAAATAGTGAATCACGGTGCCGCCAGAACTTCACTGGCTTCAACCGGTACCGCCAATACTTTACTATCACAATCTTGAAAGGAGACATCGGGCGCCAGTTTAGACCAGATTTGATTGGCACTAAAAAACCTTCTCACAACATATACATTTTTATTTTTTTTTTGGGGGGGGGGAAGGGGGGGGAGGGACGGATAAATCCGGATGGGAGGCAGAGGCAAAAGGCTGCAAATCCTGTCAAGTTCTGTCCCTTTACAAGGTTCTTGGCGTAGGTAACCAGCAACCACTTAACAATCATTTCGGACACAGAAACAACACAACTTGGTCTAACTGGTTCATTTGTGAAAACAGTTTTCACGCGATACATCTTTTTTACACTTCGTTAGTTTATTTATTTTTACTCAAAAGACGACATTTCTCGCCACCAGGAATTTTCTAATATCTTTCTTGAAATCGTGTAAGCAACGATGAAAGTTGATTTTTTCTTCAATTTTATTAAACAAATAAGGAACCTGGTAAGTAATTTGTTATTTCCCATAAATAGTCATAATCTTAGGGGCTTTCCAAATACTTTTCCTCGGTGCATGCTCTGCACTACAACCTTTTAGAGTGAGGAATAGCTTTTCTTGGATGTATTAGCTGAAATAGCTTAAAGTAATATATTTTGTTGGCTTTTAATATATTTTTTAAACAATTGATTCGTGCGTAAGTAACGCAGGTATACGTGAAAAATTTCTAACATGTGGATAATACTTTTTTGAAGGACTATTTTTTATCGTAGTTCCCCATTCTTGATTTTTCGCTGCACCGTATGATAGTTTTGAATGACATAACCAGTAATATAGTGATTTGTTTTTACCATACAGAGAGCAGTTTATCTATTTTATAAGTACAGCCAATTGTTTTCGACATTTTAGAGCTAAGTCTTTGTACATGTGTCGTCCAGTTTAATTCTTTATTAAACCACGCAGCCAGATATTTTTGTTTTTTCACTTGTTCTAAAGGTACTCCGTTAAAACTAATAACTACAGGTGTTTTGTCTGGTTTATTGATATATCGAAATAACCATCATATATATATATATATATATATATATATATATATATATATATATATATATACATCGTGGCGTACCGATCATCCACTAAAAGTAAGAATTCCCTCCTGCATCACCTCCACCTTTTATGCCTCCTTCCCACTCCTGACCTCCGCCGACTGGAATCACCTTCCCGCATCCGTAGTCTCACTTACTGACGCTGTTGATTTTAAAACCGCCATCACGGATGTTCTGAATAATGTTCCATAGCGATTCTGTACCTTGTGTTTAGTCTTTTGCGTTTTGTTTTTATTGTTCACTTTATATTGATGTATAATTCCACTCCTCTCTGTAATGCCTTCGGGCCCTGAGAGTATATTAGATGACATGAAATGAAATGAAATGTATATTTAGTTTTTTTCGCGCTAAGCTGCGGTTTTTCTTTCAGCCAATTTATCTTTTTAACCAGGTAACTACGATATTTGCCATTGATCGCTGTAAACAGGTAGACTGGGATCTAAATGTTTTTCTCTCCGCGGGTGGCGGGGAGCAAGGACGTACTACGGGTGCGGTTGCTGCTCTGCTCAGTACTTTGGCAGACAACCATTTTTACACTGTGCGTCATGTAGGTACTTACCGGTTTCAATGCCAGTGCCTAGATATTCAGGTAGAAGAATACGACATCTTCATGCAATACGTTAAAAAAAAGAAAAAACAGCTACAAATACAAGGATTGTTTAAGGTGCGTCAAGCCTTCTCCGATGAGGCCTATCGGCACTGCATCCGATAGCGGGGCTACGCCCACAACTGGGAACACGGAATTCGACATCGGCGGAGGGGTAAACGGTGAATCCGCACACGCGGGGGTTCTTCGGAAATTCTTCGCCTGCTCGCGGGGTTCTCGTCTCGGCTTGATATTTTGACGGCCAATGTAAAGCTTCTACGTGCAGACAAGAGTGCGCTCGGAGTGGAATTTCCCCCAACTTCGCCGAGCAGTTGTGAACGAGACCATCGCGGCTGTTTTAAAAAGGACGCCTCATCCGTCGCCCCGGAATCAGCGGCGCCGTTCTACGCTGTTTTTGCTCTGGGTGCCCGCCC
The DNA here is from genome assembly GCA_037355805.1 of Ixodes ricinus. Classification (NCBI taxonomy): domain Eukaryota; kingdom Metazoa; phylum Arthropoda; class Arachnida; order Ixodida; family Ixodidae; genus Ixodes; species Ixodes ricinus. The sequence continues at coordinate 36,294 of JAZHYW010031947.1, read as the reverse complement.
CAAGTCTTCGCATCAGATACAAGATCGTGGTGTCCCCATAAATGCAACTGCCAGTGGAATTACGTCATCGTCCACACATCCAGGCAACGGTGAGCCTGCCAACATGGCTCACTATGCGAATGACCACCCTCGCTTTTAGCAGGATTATCGTCCAAAGTGTCAGGCCTCGATCGGTAAAGAATTGAGACTTGAGAGCGGTGTCTCGCGCATCGCCTTTGAAAAACTTGTCTGCGTCCCATCTGGACCCAGCCACGGCGGTCTCATACATTGAAGCTATCGCAAAAACCGCACTCGGGGACAAATCAGTGATTTGCACGCGACTATATGAAGTTTAAAGACCCCATTTCGAGGTCACGTGCCGGTTATTAGAAGGTCGGAACCACTGCACAATGGCGGGAAAACCGACCGTGGAACGTGCAAGTCATTCCATAAGATAGCGAACGTCGTAGCGCGGCAAACGCTGTAGGAGCCGACGAGCCAATCGAACAGCGTCGAAAGTGTAACGTTACTGCGCTCATCACCTTTTTTTCCTTGGGTGTGTTTTTGTCTTTTAATCCAACCAAACGCATACAGTGTGCCCTTTAGTACGCCATTGTGCAGCGATTCTACAGCGGCCAACAGAGGGCAGTCTTTCAAAAGGGGTCTATATCTAAGCTACAATAGACGTCTATTGCTAAATTACCCAGGCATCAACGAGAATGCTGGGAATGTTGGTCTACGCATCGCACGCGCTCGTTTCCCCGTATAAAAGATTGAAGTAAATAACCAAAATAAGGCGTTGACGAACTCGCGTGCAAGAAGGCATTTGTTTTAGGCTTTTGCTTTAGATTAGTTACTGCTGCAGATGCCAGCCCGTGCGGAGCGTAGGCTTACATTTCCAGCATTCTCCTTGATGCTTGGGTAGTTTAGCAAAATGTTTACTCGTTTTATCTCGCCGTTGATGAGGAATCGTAGGTAGTGTTGAACAGTTGCGATGTGTGGCCAGACAACTCTCTTTTTCGTCCCCTTCTTTCGGGAGGCTGCTTATTTCCCGACATTACTTGACTGTTTCGAAGAACGTAAGGCAAGGTGATCATGACTCGAAGTTTTAATGTACATTATTAAAATGTCCGTGGTCTTAGAGACAAAACAGATGACTTTATGTCTTATCTACTGGGCTGTGATTATGATATTGTTACATTGTCGGAAGCCTGGCTTCACGACGATATCGCCAGTGGGGAATATTTTCCATCTTCGTTTAACGTGGAACGTTTTTGGTATAGGTGTTCGGCACTTCGTGAAGCTTGGATAAAAGCGTGACCACGATGCTCGACACTGATTGGTTGACGGGAGGAAGAGGAGGAGTGAGGTGCTCGACGCTGATTGGTTAATGGGGAGGTCATGGGACCAGATGGGTAGGGGAGGGGAGGGAGGTAGGCGAGGAGGAGCTTGACCACCTGTGCGCACTGAGGGAGAGGAGCTCGAGAGTATGGAAGGCTCTGGAAGATCGCCAGGTTTATCAGCCCGATTATCGCTAGTATCGCTTCATATTAGGAATAGCTATAGAGTGTACACGTGGTACGCGTTAAACTATCTGATGAAAAGCGCCGTGAACGTATGCGTCCGGTGTCTGGAAACTCAAAGTATCGCTAAACGTTTGTGACGCTAGAATGCTTCACGTATGCAACACAATTGCTAACACAATTGCCATAAATTTTCTGTTTTGCAGATATCGTGACTATGCTTCAGGGATAAGATACGGTGATAATGTACTGATAGCTTGCAGGTAATTTTTCAACGCAGATAGACGCAACGATGTCGATACTTATCAAGAATCGGTCTGGGTTAAGATACCTTGCGTTGATGGGTTCAACATTCTTGTTGGATCATATTATTGCTTCAGATTTCGCACTTTTATAGATCCCCTATATTTCCTTGAAAGCAACATAGACGGGTCGCGGAAAAATGCACGGGGATGGCGAACTACCAAAAGTTGATTGGTTTTCTGGTATCATTAACAGTGAAAGCTCATACATGCGTTTAAAAGCGTCTTGTCTATATAACTTATATAAAGGAATTGCGCTCCGACAATATTCTTGATTTAGTTTTATCTATCTTTCATGTCTCGGAAGTGACTCGCGTAAATGATCCGCTCGTAAATGCCGGAGCTTATCATCCTACACTTGAAAGCCTGTTTTTAACGTCTTTAGAGGTCATATCACTTTGCTTCGTGTTGATATGTGCATATAGTCTCGGAGATTATTTTGGTTTATTTATATAATTAAAAACATACTATTGGAATAATATATTACAAAATGCAAATGTTGACCTCATGGTGAACAGTCTCACAACGCTAATAAATAATGCAATGAATATATTGCTTTCCAAGTATACTTCAACCTCCCGAGAAGTGCCCCAAATGGTTCTCCAACAATTTACGACATTACTCAAAATCATGATCACATTACCATAGATTGTACAAAAAGACAAAACTGAACATATGGTACGAAAACTATGCATATGTCGTGAACTCACAAAAAAACTTCTCGCCAATGACCAGCACCTGTATCGTAAGCAGGTGGAGCTTAGCCTAAACAAGCGACCCGAAGAAATTTGTCGCTTTGTGAAGAAGCATATCGGGAAGGAGTCAAGCAATTTAACGCTACGCAATGGATGTGCTATTTACACGTCTCCGAAGTCTGTTTGCGAGCTGTTTTCATAATATTTTAGATCGTGTTTTCCTAATGTCAACAGCACTTCGCCTGCGGCATACGGTTTTATTGACTAGTTGCCTTTTACGAGCGTTACGGTTGATGAGGTGTGTTTGGCTATAGGAAAATTTAATTCTAAACTAATGACAGGGTCCGATGGTATTCCCAACTTTATTGTGATGGGTAAAATAGGAACAAGCGAAGTGCTTGCTCCTATTTTTGAGAAGATGTTTAATTTGTCGCTCTCTAACGGTGTCTTTTCAGAAATCTGGCAACATTCAGTTGTTGTGCTGATGTTTACATCTGGTAATTGTAGCAGTGTCAGTAATTATTGTCCCGTATCTCTTTTATATGCATTCTCAAAAGTGTTCGAGAAGGTGGTGTACAGCCGCTTGTATAATCATTTAAAGAAAAAGTTAGTTTCTGTGCAGCATGGGTTTTAGCAGGCAGATCCGTTAAACAAATTTATTCACATTTCTTAATTATTGGATGTTAATTGTTCAGAGTTGGGGTCAGGTAGATTCATTATATTTGGATATGTCCAATGCCTTCGACAAGGTCAATCACGAGTTATTATTGCTGAAACTTAAGAACTATGGGCTTGACCCCGGGTGCATTGCCTGGTTCAGGAGTTATGCACATGAAAGACAACCCTGTTATAATTTCTGGCTTCTTGACACGTCCTTTCTTGTCTATTTCGGGTGGGCCGCAAGGCTAGAATCTTGGTCTTTCATTTTTTTAATTATTTTTATGAACGACTTGATATCCTCTGTGAAACACTCGAAGGTGCTTATATTTGCTAACGATGTAAAGCTGTTTCAGCAGGTGAACTTTGTCACCGACTATACTTTGTTGCAAGACGATGTTTGTTCAGTACAAAAATGGTGCATCTCGAACAATGTACTTTTTAATCCCTTTAAAATACAAGCGAATTCATTGTCAAAAAAGCATAGCACCTTGCTCTATACACATTGTCGGGAAAATAAAACTATAAGTCGGACCACCTTAGACGGATCACCGTTTTTTTTAATTGTCACACGAACTGCATTGTTAGCCCGTCCCTGCGCACGTTGGGAATAATGGCTCGTCTAGCTAGACCTTTTTGCCACTCATCATTGCATGTTAAAACCGTTCAGTACTCATGTCCGCTCTAAGCTTGAATTTTCATCTGTCGTTTGTAACTATTCTCAGTACAGCAAGTGAAAATATTTAACACATACAAAAAAAGTTGGTACGGATAATCTACGGCAGATATTTTGGTCACAAATATTACTTTGAATATAATTTGATTTTATCTAGGCTAAGATTGTGCACTTTTAAATAACAGGAGGTATACCCGGGATGTTGAGTTTTTGTTAATAGTCATGGATCAATAGATCCATGACTTCTCTACACTTCCGAGTCACTGTTAGCAAAAGCTCTTGAAATCGTAGGTATTTTACCCAGATCTTCATCACAATTTGTCGCCGCTATCACGAATCCAACAGGTTTTAAACACGAAGTTTTGTAAGATTGTTATTTTTTGTGCAAGTTTGCCCCTTTTAAGAATGTGTATGAATTTTAAGCATGTCTATGATTTTACGATTGTGTACGACTTTTAAGCATGTATAATTGTGGTGAATATGTATCTCACGTTCTGTGTATTACCGCAGAGGGCTTCCGACTGTTCGTAAGCACGTGAAAAATAAACATTGGACTTTGAAGATTGGACAAAGATGCGTTTGTGTTGTCAGCGAACATAATAAGCTCAAGAGAGTTTTTTTATGGTAGTTATATCATTGACGTATACATATATAAATAATCAAGGACAAGGAATAGATCCTTGAGGAACTCCTTGCCGTACTTCTAATTTCTCAGAGGCTATTTCATTCACGTTTAAATATCGGCATCTTCCCTAAAAGTTATGTAATTTGAACAAGCTGTAGAGCTACACGTATTTCACAATGGTCTAGTTTAATTAATAATATATTATGCTGTATTATGTCGAATGCTTTGGTGAAGTCGAAAAATTAACCTAATGTGTACATTTTTTTAATGTTGTCAATTATTCTGTATTTTATGTGGAGTAAAGCTCGCTTTATATAGTTATGATTTTAAAAGCTATATTGTGCTTTGTTTATAATATTATATTTACGAAAAAAACATTTCTCTAGTGTTATGTGAATCATCGTTTGAAATATTTTAGAAAACAAATAGGTAGAATCGAGATTAGTCCATAGTTATATGTCAGTAGCACAATATTTGCACTATTTGAAAGAATGTGACTAAATTCGACTTCAGGAATCGCATCGTTCTTTACAATTTGATTTTTATTAATATATCGCTTGACTTTCTGCAGCCCGCTGGTATCCCAAATGATTCGCGAAGGGACATTAGAATGAATCGGTCTCTACAAACCTTGATGCAGCACTCGAGGAACTTCATCTCTTTGAGGTCCGCCACCGTCGCGTAGCGGTCCACGTCGTTGGCAAAGATGGCGTCCATCTCGTCCTGGACTTTCTTCTGCATCTCGGGGTTTCTGCCCAGCAGGTAGATGCACCAAGAAATGGCCGCGGACGTCGTGTCGTGACCCTGGAAAAGACAGTTGGCCTTGCCGCTGGACAATAGATTTTTCCAATTCGCTCGCGAAGTCGATGTTTGTTTGTTTTATCGACGGTAGCTTCTAGTGTTGGGCTTTGCCTTTAATATACCATTTATATTTACATTGACCGCTATCAAAACTTCCTGACAAAGGTCGGTCTTGTTACAGTCTCGAGCCAGTTAGTCAGCAAACGTTTTATTTGAGGGTACATTATGGCTGCTGGGTATATAATATACGTATATCATCTCGGGTCACCGAGATAAGTTCAGCTGAATAAACAAATCGACAGTATGTTTACAAGGCTGCCTTAAAATGATGATGATAAGTGAGTAAACAGCTCGTTTACCAACGGACTATGATACGACAGTTTATCATTACGACGGGATACCACCGCGAGTCACCGGGGTATGGGACATCCGTGCAGGTATGTCACATGGAAGGCTACTTTATTAAATTGATTGCCATACGGCATACGAAGCACGGATGTCCCTCTGATTCACAGTCGTGACTTCACGGACGTCCTCTCAACGTTGTCAAGCGTAGTCAGAAGAGATTAGATCCAACCGTCGTGTCCCTAGCGGCTTAGCTGAGAACCAAACCCATGGAGACAAGAAGGTACGTTATTTGTTAGCGTTTCTGACCCAGCGCTTGGCTGACGTCGGCCGAACGCTGCGTCAGTGTTCGGCTCTGGTGCTTCGTGTTCATTCAGAATGATGAACACAAGTTCCAGCTAAACGCTGACACAGCACTCGTGTCTGATTTGTGCTCGGCGCTTGATCGAGGTAGATGACGTATATAATCCACTCCACAGGCCTTGTGTTGGGTAGTTGGGTAAATACCGAGCTCCGTGGAAAACACGCTGGGCATAGGTCCGCCTATGCTCCGAGAAACTGAGAGAGAGAGGATGAGACGAGAGCTGCGCGGGAACGTCAGAGCGCCGTGGCTCTTGTTCGAATGATTAGTGGGTAGACCTAAAACTAACTGCCTTTGTTTCCACTACCATAGTCCTCCTCTATACTGACAAAGCCTGGCAGATCGCCACGAGAAGCCGCCGCCGAAATGGAAAAGGTTGAGCGGCAAACAACGGATGAGAGGAGAGCCACGTGGCTGGCGCCCCGCTGCGGCGAGACGCCGAAACACACTTCTCCCGAGCGAACAGGTGTGTTTCGGGTCCTCGCCGCTGCAAAAGCTGTGCGCTGACAGTCTAGGTGCCGCGAGAAATGGCTCTTTGGCGCTCTGTGCTACCAGATCCTCGCGCTTCAAATCTGCGACCGGGCACTCCATGGCCTCCGTCGTCGAACTGCCAGGCTTTGTGAGTATAGAGGAGGCTATGGTCACTACACACGTCCGAACGCGTTCGAATGTGAAGAACCAAACGCCGAACGCTGGCGTTCCGATTTCTTACGCGTTCGACGAGTGCAGTAGAGACAAAGGCTACCTCTGTATCCACCTCATTTGTCGAACGCGTTCGAATGCGAAAGCCGAACCCGGACGCCGGTGTTCCGTGTTCTAACAGACATGCTGCGAACATACTGTCTTATAGACAGTACATTCACAAGGCTGCCTTAAAATGATAATGATTCGAAGGATATTGGGTAAACGCTCAAGGCAACTAGCATTAACGTCTACACACTATCCTTCCGATCCGAGTCAATCAGAACTCGGCGTTCTGACGTCACCGAACCCCTGCGCAGAAAGCAGACGAACTTGTGCTCCGCATAGATAACGGTGTGTGGAACTCGTCTTCAACTATCCTGTTTAAGCGTCCTTTATACAGTCCATACATCAAAAGTGGTCCCGAAGTGGAAACAAATGACGTCACGGAATCGGACGCGTCATGCTGTCGGATGTCGCGATCCTGGCGGTTGGCGCCGATGTCCTGGCAAAAAAGTACGAGTGAACGCGAGTGTCGCTGCCGTCGCAGCGTCCCAACTTCTGGCTGCTGAAGTTTCTTTGGACTGTCAAAGCTGGACAACGACTTGCAGCAGGACAGGCGTCTGCCACATTTAAAACAGCTAATAAGGCGGAAATTGAAGGATCATTTTGGTACACGCACCAGTTCGAGACGCGTTTCAGGCACTATAGGGGAGAGCCGGTTACCTCGAACATGAAGGTGTCCACCTCCTCTCGTATGTCCTCCTCGGAGATGCTGTCTTCGCTGATGTGGTGATCCAGGAGCACGTCCAGGAACATGGGCCTCTTTTTGATATCCGAAGAGGGCTCGATGAGCCGCTGCTCGGCCAGCTTCACCTCTTTCCGCTCACGGATTACCTGCGCCGTCGAGGGAAGAAGGAATAACAATCGCCCCGGCGGTCGTGTGACAAACCAAGGTCACGGTCACAACGTTTCGACCTCCTGAAGTTTGCTGAACCGGAGCAGACGCATTGCTGAACTAGAGTCGATGGTACTGGGTTCACGCTTAAGATGGTGGAACCATAACTAAATCACACCTAAATAAATGTTCTTGAACTTGGCAGTGAACGTTTGATTATGCAGAGCATACAAGCAGAGTTATTAGCAGTAAAAACGAAGCGAAAAAGAGGATCACTGGAGTTGCACCCCCCATGGCAGTCCCTCTGCAGTAGCTTGAGTATGCCAAATTTTGTTTATGTGAAACGCGAAGAAAAATTAGTTTTAATGCGTCTCTCGGTAATGACTACAGTGAACTTTGTCGGTGCATTGGAACGATGTCTCGGAAAAAGGAATATGTATATTGAAATTATCTTTATGGATATTTTACAATTTAAACAGGCTCGCAATGATTTTCTTTCTTCGATAATGGAGTTGAGATAACATTTCTTTTCATCAACACTCTACGCGACGGCACAAAGCGGTATAAAATCCACCTCCTAGCCATGTTTCAGAAATAATTAAGAAACAAAGCAAACCTCTTTCTTTAAAGAAGCGCACTAAAATAAACTGTTAAAAAGAGGGCGCTCTACATCTGTATAACTTTAACTGAGTCTGCCTACCATCAATCCAGGAGCACCTATGCTAGAGAAACCATTTTGTGTTTGTATGATCCAGTGTTACACAACCTATTTTTGGGTGAAAGGATTTTATTCTTCGGGACACTACACATATGGTATGCAACGGATGCCTTCAATTTGTCGCAAGCTTAGCCAGGACCGTTCTCTCTGTAATCTTTCGGCCTTTTTCTCAGCCCATGGTCAACAAAAAACTTCTTCACCGCTTCGCATATAAAAACAAAAAACGTGTTTAGTAATGGTCATTTAGGTTGTTTAGGGCTCATAAAATTTGGCACGGCTACAGTCTCGTGATTTCATTCAACAAAGGTGGCATGGAGTCGCGTTTGTGACTTTTAAATTGATGGTTTTAGACTTGACTGTGGGTGATTACGTTGCTTAATTATAAGGTTTTCTTCAACATTCAAACATTTGTATTGTGATTACTGCCAGATGCGACCGAGCAGTGGTCAACAACTGCCGCCTTCAAGTTTACTGTCGCCTTCAAGTTCGTCGAAAGTGCCGCTGTGGACCTCGTAAGCTGAAAGGCATGCCAGACAGCGAAACTGGCCTGGATCCGCTTTCATACGCATCTCAAGTCGTGCGATTATTTTTTTTTTTTTTACCGTCGAAAACTCACGCTTTCGACGAACCGTGTCGAGCTACCGCCGTCAGACAAAAATCACGTAACAGGTTAGCTCTTTCTTCGGCACCCGTCTTACGTAACGGGCCGTTACACCACGCGTCGCTAATGACGTCGGCCTTGCCGTTACACTAACGTTGGCTATGCGTTGGCAAAGACGTAATCGCGGGGCCAAATGTCGTCTTCCAGCGCGTCGCCGCCCTTGCGGAGTGGGTCACCAGGGCTTAGCTCGCGGGCGACGCAAAGGGTGTGTGTTGGCCTCGGCACTGGTTGCGACCGCTTATTTGTGTTCTTTTGGGCGCTGTGTATATTGGGAGAATGACAGGACACCAATGCCACGTGCCAGGTTACCGAAGGCCACTTGTTTTATTTTTTAGCCCGTCGTTAGCGATGAACTAAGTACACTCTAAGAAATGCCTGGGCGTCTACTACCCGCAAAACACTCGAAGAGCCAATCCGTGCGATCTACGAAATCAGCGCAGCGAATGATGAGGCAGAACATCTGTTTAGACCTCAAAATTAAGTCCGGGCTGTGGCATTACGCAATGCAAGCACGACGCTTTGCACTGCGTAATGCCACAGCGAAAGACTTCATTTTTAGGTCTAAAAAGATATTCCACCTCATCATTCGCTGCGCTGATTTCGTAGATCGCAGGGATTGGCTCTTCGAGTGTTTTGCGGGTAAGTAGACGCGCAGGCATTTCTTAGAGTGTATACGCAATGAATAATGAGGTACGAGGTGAGCATGGGTTGTGGTTGCTTGCTTCGGGGCATTTAACTATCGGTGCATGTATACTGGTAGGGAGGAGTGCTGTGACCGAGTCTTCAGCCTTAAACACATGTAAGGTAAAACAGTATCGCGCCGCTGAGCGGCGTAACCATAGCAACCGTCGCTGATGCTGAGACGTGGCAGCGCGGCATTAGGTTACGCCATAGCGTCAATGGCGGTTGCTAAGGTTACGCTACTCGGCTGCGCGACGCGACCTGGTTTTTGCTCACACGTGTTTCACGCTTCAGATTCGTGCAAGAGTCAGCAAAACTTCGGCGTGTGAAAAAAAAAAGAAGAAGAAAGAAGAAGAAAACGCCGTTGCTGTTGTTGATTTGTATGCAGTTTTGTACAGATTACTCGAAATAACTAATCAATTACAATTACGATTACTCTTGGTTAAAAAGTATTCAGTTATATTACTTGATTACTTAAAGGGAAAAGTAATTGACCGTTACTCAAAAAGAGAAACCGTTACCTTTCCGATACCTCAGATTTTCAAAACGGCGTGTCTTTCTGCCGATTTCGTACTGTCCATTATTCGATTAGAACCATCGGATTACAAACTAAACGTCTTGTAAATGCACCATTTTCTTGTAGACCGTCCCCCTATCGGAGACTTCGTTTTCCTTGGTGGGAAGGTTCTGTAAACAAAGTGCGCCATTAGGAAGGAGACGGATAAATAGTAACTGTTACGAGTAATTTTATTACTTCAAAAATTATTTAGATTGCTCTTGCGATTACTACCTGATAGAGGTAATCATATGATCACAAAATTATTTAAAAATGCCATCTATTACAAGTAACCTGATTACTTATCGTGAGTACTGTACAAGTTTATTTGTAAATGGGATCCATTACATTATTGTCGATAAAGAGCAGATAAAGAAACATGTTTTCGCGCGATTGTAATCAGGCGCAATTTCGGGCGTAGAAATAGCCTAAAAAGTTACGGGAGGACACTCAAGACCGCTTGCGTGTAGGAAGACGAAAACATTATAGTCCCGTGGGACAAATGTTTTCGAGTATAATATTTCTACACGTATTGAAGTTTAGGACGACGTATAGGACGACGTCGAGGATGACGTCATAGAGATCGACGCTTAGTACGGCGTCAAGGATGACCTCTAGGACGACGCCGCAGATGTAGACGCTGCTGCCGATGTCGAGGCCGTAGACGAGGTCGCCTCAGAGTCCATCGCACGAAGCCCACGACGAGCACAGATGAAGTCCGAAGCGTACCTGTTGCACATGGCGCTCCGGCGGCGACATCACGCTCCCGCACTTGAGCGTAAGCGGCGCGTGCTCGATGACGTATTTTTTTTATGACCATCTTTCGGGCACAACGACGCCGCTTTTTCGCGTAATGTGACAAGTGCGGTCGTCCTAGAGGTGAGCATACGATTGAGCGGCATGTGCCCCTCAATCGTATTTTTAAGGCCATATACGCCGCTTTTTCGTTCAATGGGACAAGTAAAGGTACGTTTATACTCCAACGTAACGTCGACGGGCGCGCCGTAGAGGCAGCGCGCACAGATGCTGATTGGTCGCAGATATCGAGTTTCTGGTTGCCGGCCAATGAAAGGCGCGCGTTCTGCAGCTACACTGCGTTCACTGCGCTCAACGTCGGAGTATAAACAGCTCTTAAGGTTTTCGCCTTAATAAGTATCAGTAAAAGTTCGCTTCTGCACAGTTTTGGGCTGATTTCTGCTATACCATATATCGAGCAAATGTTTGTTTGCAAGCAGACACGGAACAAGGCGTCACTGTCGTTTTGTATAAACTCGTCCACAACAAGCGCCTTGGCGATCTGTCGGTATTCGGCAAACTTCCACTAATTGGTGCACGCTAGTTTTACCTAGAACACAATGAAGAACGAACAATTACCAGATACCGGCCGCTCATTCGCAGACGGCGGCAACTGTGGCGCTTTATCGCGTTGAATAAAAGGACATGGCAGGTTTCAAAAGTCGTGGCTGGATCACACATTGGCGTCGCGTGAGTCCACATCAACCGAGACGACAGCAACGGCCGGGACACCGGCACAACCGTGACTCATGATTGCTGCACGAATCTACTTCTTGCATCGCACGCCACATCGCGCACGGCGTGCAGTTCACTAGGCGAAGTTGTCGCTGCTGCTGTTTCGGTCATTTTGAACGCAACAACCAATGAAACTGTCTGAACGCCATCAAAAATAGCCAGTTATTTCGTCAATTGAACGAAAACCGGCGCGGCAATGATACTACGACATTTCACTGTTTGTAACCCGTATTGCTGTCAGTTCGACGCAAGGAACGACTTGAAAGAAGCGTGAGCGCGCAGGCGATCCAGTGAAAATGTCATAACGGGGTCCGAGACAGGGAAGGAAAGTTTGTGTGGTGTTTCTTCCTTTTATGTGTCTCTCTCTTCCTTCCCTGTCTTGGCTTAACTTATGTAAAAAAAAAAGAAAGCAAAAAAGACAAGAAAAAAAGTAACGGATGTTTTGTCAAGTCGCTGCAGCGTTGCGCGTTTGGGCCAGACCTTCTTTGTGAACTTGTGAATGGCCTGGATGTCGTGGTGGTAGAGGCGTCCCTGGGGCGTCAGCAGGTACAGGAAGTCCAGCCAGAGCCAGGGCCGCACCGCCCGGTTGATGAAGTTGCTGCCCACTCTCCACGGCGGCACGGAAGAGAAGGAAACAGTTGGTCGGTGGCAGCGACACCTTCGGAACTCCCCTCTGTCTCACTCTGCGCTAGTCACCCGACGGCTTTAGAAGCGCGTGGCGTGGCTTCTCATCTTCGCTCTTCGTGATTCGTTCTTGGACGATCCTGTCGGCTAATGCCGCAGCCTTATTGGCCGTGGAACGATAATGAGATGCCCCTGACTGACTACGCTCTGCGTTTCTTAAGCTGTCGGCGACTGCAGTTATGGGCCGCTAGATTGAGATGGGGAGGATCTGCGGAACACTTTCTATATCTATGCGTTCAAGCATATACCGGGTGTACAGTAACGCCATCTTCGATACCATTTTGGAGGTTCCGCAAAAAAAGGTTTCTCAACTTATTGCGCTGGGATTTACTGCAGAAGTTGACGAAGGTATTGCATTCAGTAATTGAAAGTATAAATACATAAAACCTCCGAAAAAACAAAAACAAATTGGTTTGTTTATGGAAAAATGATCGTTAATCCTTTTCTCTCAAAAATGATCATCCTGAGCTATTCTGGCGTTTATTACGAATGAAAATCGGAGAAATGAAAAGGAAATAAGATGGGCGCACATTTTGTTCAATAGATTTGGCCCAAATAAGCGCTACAGTGACACAACATATTGTACAGTGACACAACATACAAAGTATAGGGAAAACATAGTTTTTGATTTTTCGTGATTTACTCGGGTGAGCCATTGTTTCCACAATTTTAGTGAAAGCGTCCACCACCTTCGGTCACGTCTGTAGAAAATCTTAGCGCGATACGTTAAAAACCCGATTTATCCGGATCGTCCATGGTGAGGTCGAAGCATTGGTGTACACGCTGTAGTTAACTTCCAGCCAGGGGCGGGTTGATGGTTCAGGCTTCAGGGGGGGGGGGGGGTGCCTTTAGCTAGCGAGGGGGGGGGTGTAGAGATGGCGTCACGGGTGAACCGTTGCCCAAATCTATTTTGTTGACCTGATATTTGCTATGCCACCAAAAACTAATCATGTGCATTTTTTATTTAAAGGCGGTGCCCCCCCCTCTCCTCCTCTCCCTTTCTTAAATTCGCCCGTGCCTTTTACAACTTCGTACTCCTGAAGCCTCCACAACTATATCCATAGCACCTCGTGTTCGTGTGAGCTGCAACTTCCAAACCGGCCAGTTACCTTCACGTGCATGCTGCAGGTGCTTTCACTTCATCAAGAAAATTTCTGAACGTCGATTTAGAGCAACTGCATATTACTTGCTCCTGTGAAATCTTTCTCTAACTAAAAGTACGGAACTGTACATCAAATCGGGCTGTTTGTAGTCCCCTTAATCATATCCCCGCACTTTCTGCTCGCTGTTCGCCAGATTTTTATTTCCTATCTTATTTCTTTCTCATCGAAATCTCGATCACCAGACCACGAATAAGACTGTTGGCGGAGAATAAACAAGGACCCGTGGCAAACATGTAGGTTTTTATTCGCAGAAACTTCATTACCAATTTGTTTTATAGATTCGTATTCTTGCGTTCTGGTGTAGCACTCTATGCAAAGTGCTCGCGGTTGTGCGCGTTTCTTGAAAATGCGTTTGAATTTTGGAACTTCGCGGGAGTTCTTACCTGTAAATATTGCTAACGTAGGCCGAACTTGGGTTCGTCTGAGCATTCACCTTGACACCCATGGCGGTTTCTGGGAAGCGGTCGAGATTTTCATAGTTATCCGACCACATCTCTTCTTCTGTGAATTAATGACGAAATGGATGACTTGGTTTTTAGAACACCACTTTTCTTAGCGCAACCAGCAGAGGGGAAGACTGAACTTGACTGCATAATATTCCAAGCTCCGCATAATTTACTGTAGATAATTTTAGACATTATAGAACAATTTGACTACACATCATTTTCAATTTTGTAGAGATTCAATAGGCACTGAACCGTCTACATAAAAAAAAGTCGCAGCTTTTTTGTTACTGTGCATCGTCATATCAATTAAGAATTCAAACATTGATTTTTCATGGACGCGACCTGCAATTAAATTTAGCGTTGAATAACAGAACATAGTGTAATCCTAGTCCCATGATGAAGGTATAGCTTAGATTGATACTATACAACCGTTCGAAGTAGCATTTATACTTAACCGTAATTGATATTAATTTTCTGGCTCGCCTCATCAATCTCTCGTGGTTTCATAAAATTTTGTTACAAAAGATAACTGAACGAATATTTTAAGAAGCAACGTCTTGCAGTCTTCCACGTGGGATTTCGTTTTTCAAGCTCCTTTTCTTCTACCAACTAAGTACCGTCGCCCTAGCTGCGGTAGGTGCTAAGCTTAATAATAAATAATTACAGTCACGCAAAACAAAAAAAGTCGCTATGTAGATTTTGAGCACGATATAGCGGTCTTCAAAGGGCTAGGCGTACACGTACCGCAGATGATGTCCAGCGTACAGGCCGTCACGAACTTGGTGATGTCGAAAACGGCGTGCGTGTGTCCCTGGAGGGCCCTGGCGAAGATCTCGCCCTGCTCGTTCATGATGGGCAGGAAGTCCTCCAGGATGCGGAAGTGGAAGGCGGGCGTCAGCATCTTCCGCCGGGACCGCCACTTGGAGCCGGAGCTGCGCACGGCACACTCAGCCCATTGGCCGACTCGGTCAAGGCGCACGGCAGACAGACAACTCAGTACCGAGCGAGTGAGTTTTTAAATAAACTTTGTGAGTTCGCGTTCTTGCCGAAGAAGAAAAAAAGTTATGAGTGTAATGTCACGTTCGTGGTCCCTGCTCACAGCCCATTTTACGGAGATGGCCGTTATTAGCGAGGTTTTCGGAGGGGATCTCACGTGCGTTTCGTTTACCATATCGTGTACCATGTCGTGGCTACGTCGGCCTTCTAAATTTAGCGGAAAAGATTTCCGCTAAATTTAGCGGGGAGTCAAGGTGTTGTGATCGTTACATGATATCACAGTGTCCGTGACGTCGTCAGCGACATCACAGCTTTCCCGGCAACATTAGGGGGAATTTCGTGTCATGTGACGTCATGGTGCCAGTGGCATCACATTGTCACGTAGACTCCATCTGCTAAATGTTGCTGGATCCAAGTCCGCTAAATTTAAACACGGCAGCGTAACTGTCTGCAGAGTTTCGCAAATGTATTGCCGCAATGTGCAAAGCGTCACGCTTGCATTGCTTAATGTCACAACTCAGTCTGCGTTTTTTGGTCTACACATATGTTTCGGCGTCGTCATTCGCTGAGCTGCCTCCGTAAAGTGCGCTGATTGGTTCTCCGAGTGCTGTGCGGGAAAGTAGACGCACAGACTTTTTTAGAGTGTAGTAAATAACCAACTGAAGCGAACACTTTTTTTTAACTAGAAATGGCAGCAAAACATTATATATAAACTCTTTCTTGAAACCCCATTCCAAGTGGTCAGCCCGCGAACCCGAAGCAACCACCATTGCGAGAATGTCGGAATGCAGCGACACGAAATTTTGGTAACTTATGAAGATCAAGTTTACGCAGAACTTGAAAACTCCCCTATGCCGCACGTTCAACGTCGATGCGAGTGGGTTGTCACTGTGCAAATCCCAAGAAAATATTTTTATAAAACTGTCAAAAAGCTGGTCGAAGACAATACATGTGTTGAAAAGAATAAAGCTTCGAACGTCACGAGGGTATGCTGCGCATGAGTGCTGCTGGCGGCATTGTTTAGTTTCCCGCCGTGAGAAAAATGACTTGAGAAGTTTTTCTATGTGCGTTTTGTTGCAATGGACGGCAGATGAACGACGAGTCTTTCAAATGCCTGGAGCACTTCTTCTGACGCTTGAACTGTAATTTTGTGTTGATGATTTCTGACAGCCATGCCGGTCACATTTCACTTGCAGCTTGACATTTTTTCCTTGCTTCGTGTTTCGTTCTCGGCGCTCAATGTCGCAGTCGCGCAAAAGATTTACCGTCTACAATACTGTCGGCTTAATTGACGACACCTTCGGTTGGACGCTGTTCCAGAACAAAGTTAGTTGTGTGTGGTTTTCGATCATCGGGTATGCGGTTTCATCCCTTTCATCTCCATGACTTGAAAAGTGGCAAATGTGAAAGTGCAGATGGACTTTCTTATCCACAAGCATCTTTATCCGCACGCAATTGGACAGGCTCCATCAACAGAGGCAAGCCCCTGGCTGATACGCATCCTTTTGGGAGAGACAAGAAACGAAATGACCCAGAACAGGCGAATTCTAGCTGTGTCGCCAGAGAAAGCTGCCGTCGAAGCAAAGCGGAAGGATGTGGGGTTGTCACTAAAGGACGTCGCAGGGATGAAAAGTGAGCATCAGAGGATGAGGTGGCCGGCCTCGCTGCCTCGTCCGCTGGATGTCAGAAACGCAGATACGGATCGTTCCCACAGAAGGAGTAAGTCAGACTGAATGAGAACTCGCTTCATGTGTGTGAAGCGTTTGAAGATTGTGGCTGTTTGGTAAAACAATATATGAAGTGTCTTTTTTCTTTTTTTGTAACCTACCTGGTGAGGAGTCCCTTTCCGAGCCAGGCGTGCAGCAGAGAATATAGGATGGGCTTCTTAAGGTTCGTCGAACAATTGAGCACGGCCTGCGGCAAAACATGAAAATTCACATCAACAATACACATCGGCTGGTCCTGATATCTCTCCCCTGGTTCCCCCTTCATCTTTTGGACTTTATAGTGATAACAGCCAGGAGAAGAAGAAAGAAGAGAAGAAATAGAGGCGGCTGGTTATTTGACATATAGGTTGTTCCAAGCGGACCTTACGCTGTAAAACGAGCCGGAAAAATCGGCGCCTGCACACAGAAAGCTCGAACTTTCAGCGAATGCACACTGAACAGGTCAGTTTTACCGCGTGAAATGTCAAGGCGCAGTTCTCTTCCTTTAAAAAATGTGAGCAAAAAAACTTGTCAAAGTCAAGGTTGCTCGTGTTCGCAGACGACCGAGTTCACGACGCTACTTTAAATGCTTGTGGTACCATTTCCCCGTACGAACTATTTACTGGCGGCCATAGCGCTGTGTGCGGCTGCTGAGCGCTGTGCTTACGGCGAGCTTCCGCAGTTCTTCTGCAACGTCATTCCGCACCATCAAGGTCGCCGGTCTTAGCAGGCTATTAATGGGAGCTCGTTCTGAGCATGCGCTCTAAACATCGCCTTTAAATATGGCGTCCATTGAATACTGGACGCCATATAGGCCCAGCGAGCAGATGACGCACTCTGTTCTCTGCTCGCTGCGCCTATCGGGAGATGGCGCTACAAGTAAATAGCGCCGCTTATTCGGTCTTCTGCGAACGCGCCCAGCCTTGACTTTGGCAAGGTTTTTGATCTCATCTTTTAAAGGAAGAGAACTGCGCCTTGAATTTTCACAGGGTAAAACTGACCTGGTCAGTGTACATTCGGTGAAAGTATGAGCTTTCTATGAGTAAGCGCCGATTTTTCCAGCTCGTTTTACAGCGGAAGGTTCGTGCTCGACTGGCTCGACAGCTTTCGGACGTGACACTTACGGCGGAGATGTTCTGAGCTCTCGCACGTCATTTCTCGGCACGCGTCTCACTTAAAGTATTGAATCCAGAACAAAGGCGATCTGGATATACCTATATCTTGCCTGCACGTAACAAACGTAAGTGCGTACCCCATCTGACACTGAGAGTTTGGCACGCTTTTTGTGCCTTCACGCCTCCACGACCGTGCGAGCGCGGCTTCGTACGGTCGCGAAGTCTAGCTTCATCTGGATCCCGCCCTGTTTTGAACCGAGTTTCGTGCGTTCGTTGTTTATTTTAGTTGTTTTTTGTTGGTGTATAACGTGTGCGTTGGCTACGAAACGATCGGGATGTTAAATTAAATGTGGTGAATGCAAACACTGCCTCCTTGATGTTTCTTGACTGGTGCGAACAAACAACAAAGGTTCTGACGTGCCAAACAAATAAATTATTATATTGAAGCCTGGGCCGCGGTGCCTTGCCGTTCACAGAGTAGTTAAACGCGTTTAGAGATTTGTAGATTCTAAGTCGTTTTTACGAAAATAAACCAGGTTAGTCGAACAGGTATACCCCTGAAGATGCGCCCGCGATACCTTCGCCAGGTTTGCCATTCCCTTGAGGAACAAGTGTTCTCTCTTTTCACCCGAGAGAACAGTAAGGGCATATCGATCCCATATAAGTCAATTTCAGGGGGTACCGCAGTTAGTCCTCGGCGGTGAGGCTTTTAAAGTATGCGCTACTCACCGAGAACCCTCAAAAACAAGCAAAAACAATAGCCAACCGGAAGTAACATACTGTCCCTAGAAATTCGGCCATTATTTGTTTTTGTTTACCTTCGCACACCCTGTATACTCGTGGGGTCATCCCAAGAACCGTAGCAAAAAGAAGTCCGGCTCGTCGCGGAACGTTACTAATTTCTTGCTTTGTCTATAAAATTAAGATATACGTAGGTGCATCCTAAATAAGCTTTACGTCAATTTATCAGGACGTCCACGTTTGCAAACACTAAAAGCATCATTAGTTTTTTCGACAAATACATGTTTTATGAAATACTTCGCGCACCGCGTAAAAAATGTATAAAAAGCTTTTGTTTTGTGTGACAATTAATGCGGAGCGCAAGTTGGTCTGCTTCTTGTACAGGGGCTGTGATGATGTCAGAACGCCGAGCTCTGATTGGCTAATTGAGAAAAAAAAAGGTAAGTAAACCTCAAGGCATCTAGTATTGAGGTCTACCCACTATCCTTCCAACCAGAGCCAATCAGAACTCAGCGTCGCTCTGACGTCACCGCAACTCCTGGGCAAGAAGCAGACGACTTGCTCTCCGCATATAGCAGATCTGCTTCACTTGACTGAGGCTACCACATCTCGGGCATGCGCTTTGAGCAGATATTAGGCACAAGTACCGTGTCAGCGTTCGGCATGAACTCTGGTTCAATCCTAACCTTCGCGCTGGAAGCGATGCTCACAATATGGCGACCACAAGGATTGCTAGGAAGGCCTGCTGCGGTACTGGGGACGGCTGCTCGGAGGTGCCAAGGGGCTGACTTAGTTTTCTTTCGGCGAACAAAAATAGGTGCTTCTCGAGCGTCTAGGCCATCGAATTGGACAGACAAAACAACGAACACTGCTCGCCAACATACAAAACATTGGCTTTACGGCGAGGCTGTCTGTCTTCCGCAGTGTCGTTTTAACACGAAGCGTGTTGATGGATTGGATACCACGCGACAAGCGTTATACGCCCGAGCGTAACAAAACGCCGTTACACTCAGGCCAAGGCAACATAAAGCATATAGTTTCTTTATGTTTATAAATAATTGCTTTATGTTTATTTATAAAAGAATAATTAGCGAGATTTACCAAGCGACGCGACGGGGAGACGTCGAACGGGAGGGCAAGCAGCTGGACTAAGGATGACTCAAAAGAGCCTGCAGGTTTAGGCGAGCGTGGGCACGCGCAGCTGGTTTTCGAATGACGAAGCGTTGCTCTCAACGTAATCTCGAGTGGTCACAAGTCCTGAATACATTTAAACCAGTCTGGATCATTCTGATGAACCCGAGGAGTACATCAGTGTGTCGCGCGTGCAACGCAACCGAAACTACCGAAGGAAATACGTAACCAAGCATCACAAACCATGACGCATGCGCGACACATTTTGTGCCCCCGGGTTTGTCAGAATGAACGAGACAAATTTCAATTTTTTTCAACTTCACAAACATGCTTCAATTTTTTGACGCTCCAGCTGATAAGAAGGTTGCCGGAACGCTGAGTGTACAATTTCTGCGGCTGGTGTTTGTTCAGTGTGTGTCGAGGGATTACGCAGCAACAAGGGATCGAAAAACTAGGACACGTTAAAAAAAGCAACGTAAGAATAGTAGGAGGTGAGATAGTATTTTGGTTGAAAACTTTCTGGAATTCAAGTATTTGTGTTATCTATTTTCGAGCAAACTGAGTATGGTAGACACGTGTACCTTCAGGCAATGTGTAGAAAAAGGTTGTGCATATTTGTTTTGTTCGGAACAAAGCTAGCTGGAGCGCAAATTTGTCTGCTTCTTTTGCAGGGGTTGTGGGGACGTCAGAGCCACGTCGAGCTCTGATTGGCTATGATTGAAAGATGGTGGGTAGACCTCAAGGCAGCTTGCTTTGAGCTCTACCCGCTATCCTTCAATCTTAGCCAATCAGGGCTCGGCGTCTTTGTGACGTCACCACAACCCTTGCAAAAGAAGCAGACGAATTTGAGCTGCACATTTTTTTTTCTTTCAAGCTCTTTATATTTTTACTACAAAGTTGAAGTACAGTTGAAGTACGGTTGAAGTACAGGCATGGTAAACACAACAAGAACATACACGTTATCCTGCAGTTATATGTGTTGCATAAACAACATAATGTAAACACTGCATGTTTCATATGCAGGAGTGGGAAAACTTGAGTTCGCCTCTAGATGAAAATATAGATGACTAAAACGCGCATAGCAAAGAGGCGCGGTGGTTAAATCTTGAGTAACCGACGTTTCCGTTTTTTTAACGATGTTTTAAGAAGGTTTACGCACATTTGCATGGTTGTGCAGATTTATTATGCTGACGAAAGCGTTGTTGGCTACCTTTTTTAAACCAACTTTGCGTGTTTTATTATGTTGAGAGCGAAGAAAGTTCTTCGTTGTTAGGACTTCACATTAATCATCTTTCACTCATGAGGTATGCCATGTTTAATTTTTTTACAGGGCTTACCGGTTATAACCAATCAGTATTTAAAACAAAACGTGATACACCAACCACGAAACTTGCTAAATTGGTACTTCTAAATTCAGTATTCAGTGCGTCCAAAATTCGTACGCAATATTTGTACCCCGAAGTCAGATTATTGACAAGTGAATCTGAATTTTCGAACTGCCCAGCGTCTATAGACGCTTTGCCGCAGCTGTGCATGTGCGTCGGCATAATCGACGTTCAATCTGTGTTTCCTCTTATTCCGTTTACTTCCCTTCGTCATTACCAGAGCAGGACTGGCTATCACCGTTTTAGATTCTACTAGGAACAAACGCGTGTGTGCAGGCGCTTCCCAATCGGCTACCATGTCTCCGCTTTACAGTTCAAGGTTCGAGCAAACGACAGCGCTAACGTGCGTCGAACAGACTTCTTCGCCGTACGTTAGCGCGCTCACCGGGGGCGCCTTCGGGTCAGGCCTCGCATTAATGCACGCGCCCGCGCGCGGTTGTGTCACACAGCGACAGAGCGACGATAATGCAAAGATCGGCACTGCGGCACGCTGACCCACATCGAAGGGGCGTTGCACACAGACTTTCCTTACTACCACTCGATTATTTTTTTTTCTCGTTCGATGTGCTGTGTGTGTGTGTGTGTGTGTGTGTTTGTGCGTGCATGTGAATGTGTATGTGTGTGTTTATTCCCTTCCCAAGACCGAAACTTCTAGGTTCCTATTTGCGGAAACGTGCCGGGGACTAAACTTTCCATGTTTGTTTTTGAACGCGAGTTCCTGCATGTTTTTGTGTAAATATTTCCGGCGAATTCCCCCCCTCCCCTTGCGGTGGTTTTTCCGCCATCTCCCGAAGGCGTATAGCGTCGCTTCATCATTCGCGTTTTCTTTTTGTTTTTTAATGTTGGCCCGCTGCTTTTTTTTTTTATGAATAATATGTCTGGACGGACGGGACGACGGTACGGGCGCTAGAAATTTCTGAAGTTGTTCGGTCTGTTTGCGGCCGCGGAGCGTGAGGTGGAATACTACATCACTGCACTCGCTTCTTGTTACCCTGAGTTTCCCGGCCATATATTGTTCGGCGTACTGCTGCGTCGTACACGTCCCAGTAGGTTTGTTTGTGCGATGTGCATGACAGTGAGTCCGCCTGACTGCGTGTGCATAGATAATAAAAGTTTGTATTTACGGGTCTGTGTGAGCCTGCTTGCGAGTGTGTTTCTGTATGTGTGATTAAAAAAGTGATTAATAGATTGCATCTATTTTAATCGCAAGATCTGTCACCAACAGGCGATGTTTTTACTTTTACGTATAGGATTCCCGGTCATTAAAATTGTGACTGAAAGTTACGTTAAACCAAAAGCAGGGCCAGGGGCATCTGTCACAAGGTTTCGAAGCTTACATATTGGTGAATAGATCAATCGACTGAAAACATGTCTTTATGCATGTTACCTTCATGTGCATAACGACCCTGGGAAGTGTTTGGCGGAAATGTGTGGGGCAGATGACAGTGGCACTATTGGATGAATTTATGAGCTCCAGACTCCATGATAATATCTACCAGGGAATCTAGGATCGCCTTTATGTGTTGTTTTGTGCCCTCTTGGGTGAGTCCAGACTTCCAGCCTCGCGCTTTGTCGCGGGCGGATAGTTGCTCCCACGCCGTTTTCCTGTGTTTTTTCAAGCCTTTGCATTCTCCTAACAGGCTGCCTGGTGCCTTCTTGGCGTGTCTTGCAGCTTGAATATTCTTCTCCTAGTAGCCCAGACGCTGGCAGTTTGGCCGGCGTTAGTGCCATGCCTGTTCTCATTTTGCGAAGTTGGGTCGCTTCTCATCTTCGGTATCCCTTTGGTAACGGGCTTTCCTGAGGTAGGTATTTCTAGCTTGTCTGGCTAGTTTGTCTTTTTCCATGGAGTCTTTATTATGTTCTTTGTTCTCCCGAGTGATTGAGCTTGTCGCGGAGCTGTCAATTGCTACTTGCTACCTCCATGCAGCGGCTTGATGAGCACATTCGTTTCCCGGAATCTCCGCATGTCCCGGTATCCATTTTAGTCTTAGCACGAAGCCTTTCGCTCTTCGCTTTTTGAAGTTCAGCGCTTGGGTTTGATGTTTTTATACGCTCAGAGTGCCTCTTGAAATTCAGTAAAGGTCCTGGCTCTCTGTGACCCTTCGGCGTTTTCTTGTGTGCCTCCGTTTTTGTTTTTCAGCTTTGTTCTCGGCTCTGCCTCAAGTACGGAGAAGTTCTTGGATAGTCTCGTAGTGCCTTTTCTTCTGGTCCTTAGGTCGACTCAAGCAGCGGCTGCGATCTCTTCTATTTTGATTGCGTCTTAATTGTATCTGATCTCCTCTTTATGTGCGTGTTCACAGCGCCACTGTTCACCGTGTTGCGTCGTCGCCCGCACCCTGCGCCCTTCGTTGCGTGCCTTGGTGCTAGGCCGATGATCGAATATGATTTTGTCTTGTCACGGTGGTTCCATGTTCTTCGGTCGGGTTTCCCCTTTGTATCGTAGCCTATAATTTCGAGCAGTCTTTTGCCGTCGTTAATTTTATTGAGCCTTCGGGAATGCGCAATGTTCTGCGCCGTCTCCCGGTCTTGAATATGGTTCATTTTTGTGTTCTTCTTTAAGTCTTTTAGGGACGTGTAGTTCAGAAGTCCCGTGACGAGCCTCATGAAAAGCTTCTAGGCAAACATATAAAGCTTTGCATGTAAAACTTCTAGGCAAACTGAGAAACTACTTAAAAAACGATAATACAGTTGATTGGATACAGGATTATCTTATAAACCGTTACAGACATGTAGAATTTAATAATGAATGTTCATCCTGACTTTCGGTAGATTCTGGCGTCCCCAGGTATCGGTACTTGCACCTCTTTTATTCTTACCGCATATCAATGATATTCCTGATGACATTTTTGTTAAATGACGTCTTTACGCCGGTTTTATATACAATGACGTTAATTGTGTTAATGTCCAGATTAAGCTTAATGACGATTTAGACAAGGTTGTGAGATGGTGCAATAAATGGCAGATGTGTATAAACCACGACAAAAGTGTTTGTATGACTGTGACTAACAAAAATAAGCACCTTTCATTTTTTATCATGTTAACCAGCGAATTTTAACTAGAGTCACCGAATTTGAATACCTGGGTCTCTGGAACGGCTCCGATATTTGATGGGGTAGACACATCAGCATAGTTTCCATTAACGCATTGAGAAAATTCTTTCTCAAACGAGCATTAAAATCAGCCACTTCAGATACTCGACTCTTAGCTGACAAAACCTTCCTTTGTCCACTTTTAAAGTTTGCTTACATCATTTGGGATCTATTCACACAAATAAACATTAACCGCATAGAACGGATACATGAGAAGATGGTAGGGTTTGTTTTAATGCACATATAAATGTATCTGTATATCAGCTTACCCAACGGGTTGGGTTTGTTTCAGTTTGATAAGGAAACCGAACATGCACACTACGATTTTTGTTTGAACTAATTAAGGGTTAGTATAACGTTAACGTAGATGAATACCCATCTTTTTCTACTGGCCACGCCACCCACATAGCCACCACTTACCATTTTACCCTACCAACCACGAATCAATAGCTTTAAGTTTTCTTTTGCTCGGACAGTTATAGAATGGAATGGGCTTTCTTACGATATTACTACCCAAGGTACTGCTGGTGCATTTGTTTCTGCTTTGTGTTCCAAGTGATTGTGTAACTTTGTTTGTAATTTTACATCGTTTTCTTTTGTATGTATTTCCACCCTGCCACAATTCCTCGAATGGAATTAACAGTATAGTATCTGTCGGAGTAATAGCCGCACTTGTTATGAACAAGGCCCTTGCGTCTGCTTTCCTGCAGGACTCACATACAGCCAATCATCGCGGCATAGAAAACGCAGCGAATAACAAGGTCGGGAACACGATTTTCTGTAAAAATACGTTCTGAGCAGATAGCAATTTCGCGTGCAGACTGTCTCTCTCCCGTAAATGGCTGCCATTTTTCTGCAGATCGCGGTTATTCGATATCCCCATGCTCCGCGGGAAAGCAGACCCACAGGCTTTGTTCATAAACAGCGCGGCTATTACTCAAACAAATACGGTGTTTACAAAAAAAAAAGGTGTTGCGTTGATTTAGATTTGATCTGTTTTCATTGCTCCTTGCTCAAGTTGAGTCAATCTCAGCTATATGTATAGCGCCTGACCGTTAGTTGGGCGTGGATCTTGATGGCGTCTTTGTCCGCTCCCTATATGACTTCTTATTCGTCCTCCGTACAAGCTTTAGAGTGTGCTCCTACAATTTCTCCAGTTCCGATATCCACTTCTTACTAAAACCGCTTTTTTTTTTTTTTGGTTGGGGGGGGGGGGGGCGGGGAGGGGGGTGTTACGTCCGAGCATTTTTATGATAGTCTCGCTTGCTATCTTCTGTCCCTGAACTTGTAGTTGAAACCGAGCACCACTTGGTGCTCGGTTTCGGTCTGACCACAGCCATGAATTTTGTTTTTTCGGGTGATACTCGTGGACTTCGTCTATCCCTTGCTGCATGGTGTGCTCCTGATTTCCCAGTGCTGCTCACTTTGTCCATGATGTGGTGTCGTCCGCATATGCACATATAATGAATCCCAGGCCCATAATGCGCTGGAGTGTGACTGGAAGACCAGCCATCACGATATTGAAGAGGGTTGGTGACATTACAAAACTTTGTGAAGCCCCTCCTCCCCCGCCCCTCCCCTCCCCTTGTAGTTGGGCGCCATTGGTCCTCTTGTCTTTCCGATCTTGACTTGGGGCTTTCTGTCCATGAGGAAGGTCCGTATGGACCGCCAGTGACTGTGGCAAAGGCTGTGTCCCCTTAGGACACAGTCTTTGCTGCCCTCATAAGACTGCCAAGCGCGGAGCCACATGAAACGCCTGTTTGATATCCAGGACTACGACAAGCTTTGGGCTCGTCGCATCCTTGTCGTCCATCCCTGTCTCGCACAGGATCTTTAGGCTGTCCTAAATTCCCATAGCCTACCTGAAACCGATTTGTCCGGGGTCGAGTCTGTCATAGGTCACGAGGTACCACTAATCCATACCCTATACGTTCATCTCCATCGTATTTCATACATTAAATGTCAGCGAGATCGGCCTCAGGTTTTTGATCATGTCCTCTGGCTTCCCCAGCTGGCTTGGGTACGGGTGTGACCTAGGACAACTCCCAGTGGCTGGGCACTTGTCCCCTGTTTTCCATGTCTGGTTGTGCTCTTTAAGCAGCTCCTTAGATTTAGCCGGAAGGTTCTTGAGGGCCGAGCAGATGACGCCGTCTGGTCCGGGCGCATTATTCGTCTTGACCGTGTGTATTCCCTCTAAGAACTCGCCCATGTTGATATACTTTAATAAACTTACGATGATGAGCTTATAGATGGATGGACAGAAAACAAGCAGAAAGCGTTTGTGTTCGAAGCGCTGCACGAAGCAAACGGACAACAAAAATGCATGATTTCGGTACGTGTCAGACGTACGCAAGTCATTCCGAGCAGGCGTTCGCTCCCAATTTCATTCCGACCGCGCCGCTTACATCTTTCGATATCATTTGAACATTCTTAACAGCGTAAAAACGATCGAACGTCAGCGCGCGCGACACAATCCCCGCCGACGAGTTCGACGTCCTCCCTCCTGGCCCCGTCTGACCGCTCCGTTACGCAAGAAGAGTTGCGCGTTCTCCGCTTTTTTCGCACTCTGACGACATTAGAACGGCGCTCGTTTGCTCACATCACACAAACGAACAACAACAACAATCAAAAACGAGTCGGAAGGGCGATCGCCGTAAAGGCGAGGAGTGCCCGGCATCGGCGTTCTCGTTTCTTTCGCCGGGACTGGGCCACCGTCTCAGCGGCCGCGCCGTCAACAAAGTCAAGGACGATGCTGCGGCGGTGGCTGAGAAAAAATCGCTGCCTACATCTCCCTCTCTCGCGTTTTCTCCACCACCCCGCACTGACCTGGAAGCCGACCGCTCTCTTGCGTTAGAGAGCGGGCACGCGCTGCTGTTGCGCGTTTGATAATGGTTATACTGTCCACGGGCTTTCCGCAGGATGAACCAACGCTCTCCTGGTAGTAGGTTAGGGTAGGTGGGTTTTCGGGTCTCGGCAGTTTGGTTGGAGTTGCCCGTCTCGCGTTTTATAGCTGTTTTTGCTGTCGGTGGCGTTTTGCTGAATGGCTGGAAAAAACGGCGGAGAGGAGCTGGTTCTGCATTCCGCAAGAAAATGACAAGAAACGATGCTGTTGGGACATCCGACTACTGGTATCGGGTGGCCTATGGACTGCAACGTTGTTAAACGTTTACTTTTGACTGTTCGTATGTGTGTTTTCTATGGAACGATGTGGATTACTTTTCAGTATTCGCGGTTGGTGTACGTGCTCAATTTCGAGTGTTTGTACAGGATACCCAGAATGCGCACGGGATTTCTAGTATGTATGCGTACTGGATTTTCAATGCGTAAACTGGTTTCGAGTCGCCACTGGCTGAAACGTTGTTACACGTTTTATTTCAGTTGTTTGTTCTGATGTTGTGTCCGCGGAACCCTGTAAAATTATTTAAAAGGGTCGTGGTTAGTGCGCGAACTGCGACAGACATATGGATGTTACTGCTGTAGCTATTAAGCTTTCGTGGTTAGAGCGCACGAAAGGGTAACTATACGGCGGTATGAAGAGACAAAGAAATATCTTTATGAAATGATTTTACTCTATACCGGGACGCGTCAACATGCAACACCAGGACATATTGAAGCCGCAATTGTGAATTCGCAAATGTCGCGGTTATTTCGACACTTTTATTCCAGTGGAGAAGCAAGGCGCGGGAGACAAGGACTATTAAACTTCGGGAGCTTCTTAACGAAAACAAAAATACAACCGGAGCAACTCCGAAAGATGAAGGGACATTCATTTCGAGTCAGAGGGCATTCCCGTTTGCTTACGTACCTCTACGGCCTCTGGCTTGAAGAGTACCACCACGGGCTGGAATCCCAGGTAGGACTTGAAGATCCTCTCGCGTTCGAAGTAGTGTGTCATCCCAACCAGTAGGTGAAACAGACCTGCAATCATTTTCTGGGTTGAAACGACGTGCAGTAAAACAGATCCATCCTCAAGGCGCACGCATCAATAACCATGCCCTCAACTGAAACTCACACACACGCGACGTGTGTGTGCGCGACACACACACACACACACTGTACATAGATAGGTTTATTCTGTTTGTTTGTATATTTCAGCTAAAATACCACAACGTGTTCTAAACAATTTATCTTAAAAGGTGAAACCAGGCTAAATTATGTTTTATGTTATTTACAAAATAGTATTTATATTTGCTCTATACTAGATTTGCTAGGTTTGCTGCTTAGCGTTTAGCAGATAGTTTATAGAAGTATTCATCTTTAAAATACGGCATACAAATGAACAAACCCCCCCCAACAAAACAAAAAATACCGAAGTTCAAAGCCGAAATTTCTTTTGATATCCTGAAAGAAAGAAAGAGTGTGTGAAAGAGAGAGAGAGAGAGAGAGAGAGAGAGAGAGAGGAACGAGAAAGATAGAAAGGGAATGGTGACATTACATTCAAACTATGCATAGGTAACTACTAACACAAACACAACTGACGCAGCATTCATCTTTAGTAGTACTTTGTCATTATTGCCGAAAGCACCTCTGTTAACTGTTTACAAATGATAAAAATAAATCGAAAGTTTAGGTACTTGCTTTTATTTTGAGATGCACGACTAAGTAAGACTCTATTTTGCCAAGGTCAAAATCCTGTTCCGCATGCCTTCCAGCGCTCTCTATTTAGCCACGGTTCCGACGTCACCCTCGTCACATAAAACACGAGAGCGACCTCGACGATGATGCCAAACGAGATGTACAGAACCGCGAAGGCCAGAAAGCAAGCCCGGCTGCCTTTAGATGAAGGGCATGCAGTGTACTCCGCCGCGGCGGCCATGACGCGAAATCGAACTCACCGGCCGTCTTCTACACCGCTGTCCGATCGAGGTAAATAGGTTCAACGTGAATCCAGCATTCAAATGCGAGCCTTGCACAACTCACTTCAATCTCCTCGTTTTTTTTTGTATATGTTTTTTGGTTGACGAAATTTCTGCTTCGCCACGATGGGAGCCTCGCAAAAAAGACGGGAGCGAATTGAAGCCGTGCAGCGTGTGACGCGCTGCACGGCTCAACTCGCTTTTCGGAAGTACGAAGCGAGGAAACTGCGACAGAAGGCTTTCTTGCACCGGAAGTTGGGTCACGCAGGTGTCCTCGTGGCGAGCGCGGCGCGCGGGCGCTTTTTGGGCACGGAAAAGAGAGCCAGAATGCGTCGGAGTGGTTGATGCCTCGAAATAAGGTCGCTGCTTTCACGCGCTGTTTGAGGGAGGCAGGATTTGGCCGGGCTGGGTTTCGAGGTATTACGCGGTTTTGCAAGTTCGGCTCCCCGAGCGGAAGCGCTTTACCGCATGCCGCTGGTGATCTGATCAGGAACGACGTTAGGTTGTGCATCTTGGATTTACTTTTTTTTCGTTTGTTTATTTGAAAGCTTTTGTTTGAGTGTTAACGTTTGCAGAAGCGTGTGCTATCCGTAGGACCAATAATATTTCGAGAGAGTTCGGTTGGAGCTGTGGAGTGGGCAGCAGGACATGGCAAGCATCGCCGCCGGCTGCATGACTTTCGGACACAGCTGCATGTGCTATTGCGTACACTGATTGTGTTCTCAGCTTACATCAAACACGCAAACAAAGAGACGGGTGGAAATGGAGTTTTTTTTACCGTGTAAGTGCGCAGCACCTGTCCACAAGAAGTGAACGGTGTTTGTAATATAAACATTGAGGGTTTTTCGACTTGCGAAATAGTAAGTTTAGCAACCAGCAAACCCTTTACCAGTTTTCTCCCAGCTCTCTTTAAAGGGGACAGTGCTCCCGGAAACTAGAACGTGCATACCTGCGCCCTTGCGCACTGAGTAACGAGGTTGTTTCGACATCACCTCTTTGATCACCTGCTATCGCCTGCTTGGGTTACACCCGACCTTAGCTGCATTGCCATTAGCATTCCTTGAAGGTTTGAGGGACTCGGAGGTGCGAGCCAACCACAACCGTCCTTGAAAGTTGTTTTGACTGTTTTTTTGTTGGTTTGTCTGTCATACTTTCGTTTATCGATTTCTAAAAACGCATTAAGGTGCACTCCTCCGAACGCTGCCAAATGGTGTGACCTTGGATGCGAAAATTAGACACGTGTAACGCTATTCTTGTAGGGCTCCGCGAGCGCTACAGCCGCGCTTTGAGGCAAAGCAAACTTTAGGGTTATCAAAACGACTACTGCTTTTTGTTTTACAAGTTTGAATTACCGTTATGGGTTATTATTGGTGGCGTGCGAATGATGACTAGAAGCGAATATCGCTCTGTCGTTTATAGTCTTCCCAGTGCCAGGAAATCCATATATGCTGGTTGTCTTTGTAGTATTGAAGCTAGGGAGGATGTCGCGTTATTCGATTCGAAACAGTATTCTCACACCCGTATAGTTATTATTACATTGTGATGCTATTTTCTCGCCGCTTTCCTGTTTAGCTTGCTGCCCTCTACTCGTACTGAGGCGTTGAGGGCATTGAGAAGTGCCGACTGGTTGTACGATTGTTTAATTGTTGTCACACACATACACGTACACACGCGCGCGTGCACGCCTACGCACGCATGCATGGACAAGCGCATACACACACACACGCACACGTGCATACACACATACACACACACATGCACACACACACACACACAAACATGCGTCAAATAACAGCGGAATGCAGTAGGATAGGGTTGTCTCCCGATGCAGGGGACAGCTGTAGCGTCCTGCTAGGGATATAGGCGCAGGAATGCCGTTTTCTTCGCAATTGTTTTTTGATCGCGCAAAGCGACGGCCGTTGCTGCTATCAAGGAGTCGCTATATGGCTGCTGTCTTTTATCTTCCAAGTTGCGTAAGCTGTAGGCTTGTCCTCGAGCGCATTATCTTCCGTCCACGATACGGATGTTTTTCTTCGTTTTTTTTTCGTGCTCGATGCAGGAAGTTTATGAAGATAAGGGCGAACATACGTCGTTGTCGGTTCCGTTTTTTCCCCTATGTTTCCTGTCTCTGTGGGCTTATTTTGAGGTGAATTCACAAACTATGGTCGCAGCTTTGTTTCCTTTATTATCTAGATATAACTATATTATATAACTATTATCATTTACAGAATGATATTAACATCATCAATAGTTAATAGTTGACCTCCACAAGATTAAGTTGTCGCTGTCCTGAAAATTTTGTTTCTTTAGAGACACACTTGGCTTCTTACACCTAAAACAACGCACCCCATTTTCAAATCATCTCGCAATACACGTTCTTTATTTCCTTCAAAGATTTATATTAACCCGCGTTAATTGTTGTTTTCTGCACGTTGAGTCTACATATAAAATAATTTGCTACCGCATAGTTCACCCAGAAGAGTGCCGTATGTTATAATAAAACATCCAGATGAACTTTACCTCATGCGCTTTCAAGTCGCTGCTAACTTCAAGACCCTTAATAAATGTCTCACAATTCAAGAAACGCAGGGCGTAGCTTGTCATGTTCCCGCTTCTTGATTCGTTCTTCAGAGTTCTTACTGGCTGATGCTTGAATCCTATGGACTAAGAGCAATAATATGTTCGGGACTCGCCACGTCTTACGTTTCTTGAGTTGTCAGCGACCATAAGTAAGCCACTTGTAATAACAAAGACCCTTCGGGAAGGATCGAGACGCCGATATGGAAATCCTACGTACCTGTGGATGTGCTGAACACGTTCTTCATCGCCGCACCGGTGATGAGGCAGTGGATGTTGAAGAGCGGCGGAAACCAATCCGGCGGTCCGGCCATCGGTCTCAGGGCCTTCCACATGCGGTAGAAGCGAGCCACCACCTGGACGGCGTACGCACACGCCACCGCCAGCAGCGAGCACAACAGGAGTCGCTGGGTGGCCACAGTAACGGTCATCACCATCACGTACCGCAGCGACAGCGCCGACGTGGCGCTGGACACTGCCGAGAACGTACTCGTCACGATGGCAAACATGATGATCACTCGATCATCCGCTTCAGGGAACGACGTCCCTTCTGTTCATGGTTGTCGTCGGAGGACTTTTGGAAAACAGAGTCCTCACCTATGGAGGTCTTTGGTTCCTCTTGTCTCAGATATGGCTGTCTCTGGTTCCTCTTGTTCCAGCTACGAACGTCTATCGGTCTTCTTGTCCCGGTTATGGCCGCCGTCTCTGGTTCCTCTTCTTCCGGCTATGGTTGTCTCTGGTTTCTCTTGTCCCGGCTATGGCCGTCTCCGGTTCCCCTTGTCCCAGCTGTTGCCGTCTCTGGTTCGTCCTGTCCCAGCTATGGCCGTCTCTGGTTCCCTTTGTTCCGGGTATGGCCGTCTCTGTTTCCTATTGTCCCAGCTGTGGTTGTCTCTGGTTCCTATTGTCCAAGCTATGGTTGTCTCTGGTTCCTCTTGTCCAAGTTATGGCTGTCTCTGGTTCCTCTTGTCCCAGCTATGGTCTTGGCTGGCTTCTGGAGTTGAATCCTAGTCCCTGGCTTATCCTACGCAGCGGACAGCCATCGGCTTGTCGCGGCGAAAGTTAATGCGATGTTACGCAGAAGTGGATAGGTGGGTATTGAGATGAGATGTTAGAGAAGGGGGGGGGTAAGGGGGAGGGCGGAGGAGGAAGTGGGAGGTAGCGAAGAAAGCGCGGAAGACGGACCCCGGGGGAAAGCTTGGTGGTGTGCTCGGTTTCCGGCAGCGAGCGGAGGTTCATCCAACTGTCGCACTTGCCATTGCGCGTCTGCGCTCGTCGAGAGGGGGTGAGGGGATCAGCCGTTGACGGAGAAAGCGCGGCGCGTGAGCGGAAGAAGGTCAAGTCGGCCCGTCCGAACCCCTCCACCTTCGCGCCGCCGATTGCGGCGTGTCGGGAGCGGTCGGAGGGCCGTGCGGCTTGTAGTGGCTGTACGATATACATAGGTCTAACAATATCTAAACAGGTCGCTGAAAAAAAAAAGTATAATTCTTGGAAGATTTCATCAGACATTAAGTTTGATTGTTCCTTGTATTCTGCATAGAGTTGACGTTATACTGTCCAGCCACCGGTTATGGTAATGCTTTATTTGTGAGTGCTTGCAGTCATAAAGACTCAAGCAGTTAAACGAATGAGAGTACATTCTCCCTGCTCGGTTCTTCTGCACATTCGCTTGCTTTTTGACACCTCCACTTTCTCTTCGGGGGCAACTTTTCACCGATTTTGTGTGCGGTTCGTAAGTGCTCGTTCGGTATTTGTTAAAACCCGAAAACACGAGTTGTGTATTAAAAGTCGATTCATTGCCACGAATATTGTAAGAAAAATACACAAGGGGATTAAGGAAACTTAGTCATATGTGAGTCTTATTACGCCACCTTGCCGATCTAAATAAACGTAGAGAGAGAGAGAGAGAGAGAGAGAGAGAGAGAGAGAGAGAGAGAGAGAGAGAGAGGGAGGGGAAATTTGCTCTTCTAATCTGTCGCTGCAAATCAGCAGAAGTTTCGAACAGGAACAAAAACCAAGTACATGAGATGACGACGCTGGTCTACGCAGTATAGATGAGAAATTTCGTTAAGCTTGCACTGCAGTATAGCATGCATCACGCAGTAGTGGTACATGACCGCACTCCTGTACGTGCGGTCATGTACGTCTAAATCATCTAAATTGCAATAGAACGGGGTGGGGTCGGGCCCAGGATCCCCCAGGTCCCGCAGCGCGAGCTTGCGCTCCATGTGCTCCGAGCTGCGAGACACGTCGGAAGAGCTGGAGAGCTGACTATTTGAAAGTATTTGGCTACCAAAACAGACGTGTCCCAGCTCTCAGCTGACACCAACTTCCTTCTTGTACACGTGCTTTTTTGTTTTCATATGTATTGTGGTTTTGTTCCCACAATTTCACATTGTCTTGCTAATTAAAGTTTTTATTATTGTCATTGACAGTTGAGGAAAGACGTCTGTTCGTTTCAGGTGTTTTGCATTTAAAGTCGAGCGTTGTATCAACATCTCGTGGTAGCTGTCTGGTTCTATCCTCGATCGTGCTTCGAGCTACGCGTGAGCTAAAATGTTTCAAATAGAGCTCGTGTGCCACTTGGTTTTGGTTATTTTGTGGTTAGTTGAGCTAGTTGAGGGCTGCACCCTCACGTCGGAGATTGTCCTACCACGAGACACACTCTGTTGTTTGTGAGTTTTCGTTTAACGTTTCAAACCCTTGTATAGTCACACCACGTGCGCTACGTGCAAAAGTGTTATGTCTCGATATTGTTGCTGATTTGTGGTATGTGCGCTCACGGCATGCGAATCGCTCTAATATAGTAATCATGGTGCATATAAACCAGTCTGTTTGCTGTGGTATGTGCTGCAGCGAAAACGACGCTTCGCAAAAAGGTGCGTGAACTACGTATTTTAATAGCTTCTAGCAAGTGTGTGAAAAAAGAAAGAAAAAGAAACCAATTTGTGTCGTCGCGGCAGGGTAGTGCTACTGTAATAAGTTTACAATAGTACTGCATGTAGAGATGACACATTTGGTTACTCATGAAGCGAAGCACAGACGTGCTAATAATATTTGAACGGCGACAACAAAAATAAAGGCCGAACATATAAAAAACGGGGTTATTTGTAATTATTTTATTAATGTGTAGGCAGAGAAGGCCTCTCGTCCTTTGAAAGAACGCCATAAAAATATGAGGAGTAATAAAATTCGCGACAAAACTGACTATTAACGGTAATATTATTTTTGAAAGCACAGACATCCTTCGGTAAACTCGATGCATATCTTTCGCAGCTTTAGCTCAAAGCTCTGCGCTTTTTTTTTATTGCCGTAAAACAGTACATTACAACACGTTGACGAAATCCCGACATGCTGTTCAGTGGTGCTAGGAGTGTATATTCAAGGCATATGTGTAGAAATGCGCAGGCCAATGGGGAGCCTCCAAGGCGACACTGCTTTCGCCATTTTTTGTTTCCCGTGTTTTTAAAGAAAACATAATGCATTTCCACTGACCTTCTATATTTGAATTTGCTCTTGTTATGAATCCTCACCAAGCCTCCTAATTGATAATGACTGCAGGAAGCGCCCGTGACAAGCGAAGCCCGCCAACTGAAATCAGCGCGAAGTCGAACACGATTGATCATATTACGGCAATATGAAACCCTCTCAAACGCCATAATAATCACCGTACGTGGCTTGCAGGCATAGATGAATTGCTATTCAGCTTTAGGCAATTGACAGATCGCAACATGTTTTCGTCTCACAAAAGAGAAAAAAAAAGAACGTGAAAAATGAAATAATGCAACATGAACAAAGTCCCCGAATCCTCAATAACGTGATCAACGATCCAGTGCAGACAGACGAGGCGTTTAGTGCAGGGGGAGACAAATGTGCAACCCTTCGCACGTACGCTCGCTGGCTATACCCCGAAGCGAACCAATCACACTTCCCGTGCCTGTGACTCTTAAGAAAGTGCGAGAGAAAGCCGCCACTCGATTACACAAGAGGACCCCGTGTGTTCTCTCCAGCGGACGACGGCGACGACGACGGCGACGGCAGTTGTATAAGTTACATAACACCGGGTCGGCAAGGCAGGCGGGCAAGACGTCAGCTTTCCCTCGGCCACTGCTGAGGGGAGAACTACTACGATGCTTTTCTTCTCCGCCGCTGACCCGTTTTTGATGTTGCGCTTTCTTTTCTCTCCTTTTTTTCTCTCTCGATCGAGATTGAAAGTGGGATGCGGTTTCGTTCCCGGTTCTCAATCCGGTCAAGGATACGCTGCTCCGTCGTGACGGTTTTGTTTGGCCAGAGGTGGCGTAATTTGCCAACCTCAATTCACCCCTTTTTACCTTTCCCTCGCCCTCTCTCCCGCTCCTTTCGTTTCGCGAGTTTTTCCTGAAATTTTTCGTTGTCCGCCTTTTTTTCTTTCTCTTCACAATTGAGCGCTTTTCAGAACTCGCTTTCCTTTTTGGTTGTTGTTGCCTATCCCTTTGTATTATTGTATGATGTGCTTCGCGAGCGCGATGTCTACACGTATACGTTCTCCTTAAGTGCTTTCTGGGTTTGGCCCGCGTCCGGTGCCCGTCTCAAGGTTACGGGGCAAATTGCCGTGCCTTACATCCCAGCGGGTCACCCATATACTTCCAGGTTTCGCGTCTGTGCGCTGTCCGATGGCGATTGTTCTGGAGAGGTTTACTCCCTGGTGCGTTCTAGTGAGCGAGAATGTTAATAGAACGC
>JAZHYW010031945.1:0-21188 GCA_037355805.1 Ixodes ricinus | reverse complement strand
TGAAAGTAAAATTACATGGGAGTGATTGATATGTACAAACAAGACTATGACGCGGGAAGCAAGGTATGAAGGACGATACTTGCGCAGGCATGTAGAACGTCTAAAAACAAAAACATTTCAGAAAAGATGGTCAAAGTGCAGGCGAGCTGGTGTAGATCATACATAGTGGAACCTGAGACTGAGGTATGCAAGGAAAACTTCGAGGACGAGAAAAGAGGACTAGACACCGTCTAGTCCTCTTTTCTCGTCCTCGAAGTTTTCCTTGCATACCTCAGTCTCAGGTTCCACTATGTATGAAAAACATTTCAATTTCGCGCCACCGGCGAAAATTTAAGTTTCGCGCCAAAAACAATCGTGACGTCACGATCATGAGGAAATTGCGTCTGTTTGTGTTTATTTTAAATAAGGCGTCACTTCCTGCACGTCACAGGCGAGCATGACTAATGAAAATGCCGCACATCTCACAGATGGCGCTGCGCCCCATGAGCCGCCATCTTTGCGCCTATGGGCTTCTATGGAAGCTTCGCTGCCATCTATACATATGCCTAGCGCGCATCGGCCGGTGTTCGCCCCGCTCCTGAATCCGTTGGTTGTCCTTTCTTCTCGCTCCGGCGACCGTCCAGGTCCGCTCGGGGCATGTAGTTTCCCGGCTACGTCGAACGTGAGTCACCGGCGCTTGCGTCCAATGTAGCCAGGCTTTAGAGCACCGCCGCGTCGGCGCAGAATATAACATTTTGGCGACGAGGATGGGATATTTGTTTTAATATGTAGCATTTCCTCTTTTGTAACCCGGGATTCGGGAGGGGGCTTCACTCCGCGTCGCGGGTCAGTGGTTGAGGAAACCGGCGCGTAACTGTATTCATGAAATGTATTTCTTTTTGTTCCGGGTGAACGGTAGTCATAGTTTGCGGGAAGGCCGCGTTTGATGAGTTTCGGGGGAGGCATTAGGCCTAGGTTTTCAGTACGTTCCATTTTCATCGTGAGATGACTTCGTCATCTTCGTCTTCGAGCGGCCCAACGGCGTTCCCGCCGCCGGCCGTCTTTTTGGCAGTGCCCGGTCCGCCGATAGTAGCTTGGCCGGCATGGAAGCGTGCTTTTCTGACTTTTCTTGACGCGTCGGCGTTGCATCTCGTAGAACCGTTCCGGAAAAAAGCCATCCTGTTTTCGCTGTTGGGCACTGAGGGCCAGCGCATCGTGGATGCATTTCAGCTGTACGAGACGGTTGCGGTGGAGGGGACTGACGAGTTCCAGGTTTTTCTGGAGGCAGTCGAGAAGCATTTTGAGTTTTCGGGTAGTATCGCGCTTGAACGCCAGAAGCTGCGCGGTTTGTTCCAACGTCCTGGCCAGTCGGTAACTGAGTTTCTTGCCGTGTTGCGCCATCAGGCTTCGTTTTGTGCTCTGGGGAACGCGCTCGATGAAAGACTTTGCGAGGTTTTCTTGGAAGGCCTGGAGTCCAGACGCGTTCAGGATCGCGTTCTGCAGGAGTGCGAGGGCAGCGAGCTGCCAACGCTGTCGCGGGCTATCCAGATCGCTCGCCAGTACGAGCAGAGAGCGAAGACGGCCGCAAGTTTTCGGCGGCGAGAGGCGCAAGTCCCGGTCGCGGCAGAAGTCCAGCGTGTCCAGATCGAGGAACGTCAAACGGCAGCAACACAAGATGGCGGCCAAGCGTCGTCTTCTTCCATCGAGCATGGGCAAGATGGCTACAGCGGCTACCCTCCCTGGCCTCAACCTGGCTACCCCCGTCGCAGCTTGGACCCAGGATGCCTTGGGCTCCGGTGGCCTCCGGTCACGTGCCCCGTTTTCCGGCGAGGGTGTTCCAGCCTCAGCGTGGGCGTGAGCCCGCTCCGCCTCGGACGGGTGGGATCGGAGCAGACGACGCCTGCTACTTCTGTGGACGCCGCCGTCATGATCGGGCGGTTTGCCCGGCGTCTCAAGCGACATGCTTCTTATGTGGAAAGTGGGGACACTTTGCAGTGGCGTGTCAGAGTCGTCGCCCGCCGGCGGCTGCCTTCACCTACGATCGGCGACAGGCATCGTTCCCGGTTCAAGGCCGTGGTACTCGGCGGACCTTCGCCGACAGACAGTTCAGAGGGGACCGGCCCGGCCGGGTGAACGTGGTCGGCCAGTCGCTGTCTCCTGAGGAGCTGCCAAGCGTCAGGCTGACGGAGGAACCTGTGGTCGTCGGGACGGCCGAGCGACGAGAAGGCGGCAGCATGCGTCGTGACGCCTTCATGGCCGAGATCACGGTAAATGGGACCCCTCTTCGTCTTCTTGTTGATACCGGTGCATGTGTGTCGATCCTAAATGAACGCATGTTTAACGAAGTTAACAAGCAGCGGAGGATAAAGTTACATCCGCCGTCGACGCCTCTCGTCCACTATTTGCAAGAGACCATTCCGGTACTTGGATGTTTTGTGGGACAAGTAATTTTTAAGAACCGCTGGACAACGTTGGAGTTTTACGTAACCAAGACTGGACGTTCGTTACTCGGCATCGACGCGGTCCGCGAGTTGCAACTGGTGTTGAATGGCGCTAAACATGAGTGTTTGTATGCGAATGCAGCTCACGGAGGAGGAGCACCACAGCGGGATGTGAGGCCCACGCCCAACCCGCAGCGACGACCGTTCACCGCGTCGTCCTGTCAAGCATCGCAAGTCCCTGGTTCTCGACCAGCGGCAAGTTCCAGACCTTCATTTGCGGAGAACCCGTCTCCTGCTTCATCGGTCTCTGAAGAGACCACACCTAAAGTCTTCGAGGACGAGTCAAGTCCGCAACGTCATCCTGAGAGTCAAGGGCTCCATCATCCACAGCGTCATCCTGAGAGTCAAGAGCTCCACAGTCCTGAGAGTCACGGACTACACGGTCCACAAGATCATCCGGGGAGTCAAGCGCCCCAAGGTATGCAGCGTCATCCAGAGAAATCCAGTCCTTCGACGAGCCTTGTTGGTGGTTCCTCGAAGCGAGACGCATCCAAGTTGCCACCTGGCTTCGAAGATTTTGAACATCTTTTTAGCCCGGGCTTGGGTCTGCTGAAGAATCACTCGCACAAGGTCAAGGTGCGGCACACAGTTCCACCAGTCCAATCAAAGCTCCGTCGCCTCCCGATGACCCTAAGGGATCGGGTTTCCGAAGAAATTTTCAAGCTGGAGCGAGAGGGCGTAATTGAACGTGTCGAAGCCTCCGAGTGGGTGTCACCTATTGTTGTCGTCCGCAAGCCCGATGGCAACATCCGTATGTGTGTGGACCTACGAGCTCCGAACCAGGCCGTTGTCATTGATTCGTTTCCACTTCCTTGCATCAATGAACTGTTGAACTCTCTACGGGGAGCGGCGATCTTCTCCAAGCTGGATTTGGCGTCCGCCTACCATCAAGTCCGTCTCGACCCGGTGAGTCGTGACCTCACGTCTTTCATTACCCATGAGGGGTTATTTCGCTTTAAGAGAGTTTGTTTCGGGCTGGCATCCGCACCCGCAGCTTTCCAGCAACTCATGTCCAAAATCCTAAGGGATTGTCCAGGCGTTCAGTTCTATCTGGACGATATCATCGTTTATGGATCCACTTTGAAGGAGCACGATGAGAATCTCCGTCGTGTCTTGTCTCGAATTTCCCAAGCGGGAATGAAGCTAAACCGTAAAGGTGTTTTTCAAGTACAGGAGCTCTCATTTTTGGGACACCATCTTTCCGTGAAAGGTTTAGCACCCCTGTCATCCAAGGTAGATGCGGTCCTAAATTTTGCAACTCCCTCTGATGCAGTGAAGTTAAGAGCATTTTTAGGGCTGGTAGAGTACTACAGCAAGTTCATCCCTCATTGTTCCACGGTCGTCGAACCGATGCGTCGTCTCCTACGTAAAGGAGTTCGTTTCAGCTGGTCTCCGGAAGTCGAGGCCAGTTTTCAGAAAGTAAAGACTTCCATCCAAGAAGCTCCAATTTTGGCCATGTTTGACCCGACGTTGCCTATCGTCGTGGCCACAGATGCTTCTCAGTACGGTCTCGGTGCTGTTTTGCAGCAGCAGTATGGTAGCCAGCTTCGTCCTGTAGCCTTCGCGTCTCGCTCGCTAACTGATGCAGAGCGAAGGTATTCCACGGGCGAGAAGGAAGCTCTCGCATGTCTTTGGGCGTGTGAAAAGTGGCACGTGTATCTGTGGGGAAGGTCTTTTGTCATTCGTACTGACCATCAGGCGTTGGTCACGTTGCTGTCCAACAAAGGTTCCGGAATCCGTCCTCTAAGGATCACTCGTTGGTCCTCCCGACTTCTGAATTACAATTTCAAAATGGAGTTTCAGAAGGGCGCCACCAACGTCGTTGCTGACGCGTTTTCACGGTTGCCAGTGTCTGACACTGAGGAGGGCATGAGATTCGACGAGGAAGTTGTTTCCGTCGTAATGGTTCCTTTGTCGAAAGGCGGTTTTCAACAGGCTACGGCCAATGACATAGTTCTTCCTTCAGTCATCCGCTATACTACCTCGGTTTGGCCTGAAGATAGTAAAACCAATCCAGATCTCCGGCCTTACTATCACGTCAGAGACCAACTGTCGCTGTACGACGGTATTTTGTACAAGGGAGAAAAACTTGTCGTCCCTGTCGAGTTTCGAGACCGGATCGTGGAAGTAGCACACGAAGTTCATCAGGGGATCACAAGAACCACAAGTGTGATCCGGGAACACTACTGGTGGCCGTTGATGAATGAACACATAAAGAACAAGATCCAGAACTGCACGGTGTGCCATGCTACCGACAAACCAGTGAAGGCTGCACCGGCTCCCTTGCAGCCCATCCAGTTTCCAAGTCAGCCCTGGGAAAAGCTAGGAATCGACATCGTGGGCCCGGTTGATCGTGCACCGGCCAGTCAAAGGTTTTTTTGGTACTCATAGATTACCACTCCAAGTGGCCAGAAGTCCAAGCCACGTCTTCTGTGACTTCTGCGACTGTCATCAGCTTTTTGAAGAACGTTTTTTCACGCGAGGGACTGCCCTGCGAGATTGTGTCAGATAATGGAGTACAGTTTACCTCCCATGAATTTCAAGATTTCTTGCGTCAACATGGCATCAAACATAGGAGAACGTCATTATACCACCCCCAATGTAACGGGCAGGTGGAAAGATTTAACCGAGTCCTGAAGTCGTGCCTTCAGTTAGCTGTTGTACAAGGTCGTCCACTTCCAGATGCCGTCCGAGACCACCTGGAAGCGTACCGACGTACGGTACATCCTGCAACAGGATTTGCACCATCCTTTCTCCTTCATGGACGAAATCATCGGTCTAGACTAGACGTACAAGGCATGCCGACTAGGACGGTACCTGACGATCTCTTGGAACGTCGAGCTCAGCTACAGGGAAGAGTACAGCGCTATCAACAAAACATGAAAGATTATTCTGACCATCGTAGAGCGGTACGACACCCTCAGTTTCATCCTGGGCAGGCTGTTCGTGTATTCAAGCCCACCCATCATAACAAGTTGCGGAGTACATATACAGAACCACAACGGATACATGCACAGTTAGGACCTGCTACATATCAACTCGCTGACGGTAGGAGGTGGAACGCAGCGAAGCTTGCAAAGTCCATACAGCTGCCTCCAGCACAAGTTCCTGACTACGGTTGGGATGATGATGATGACGAAGATGACTTGTATATACCTCCTGCAACTCCAGTGGTTCCTGTACTGACCCCTGTCCGTGGAAGCACTTCAACGTCCCAAGTACCAATTGTCTTTTCCTGCCCGGAGGGTTCCTGTGACCCCGCAGCGTCTGGTCTCTTGGAGAGACCCGGTTCATCTGCTGCACCCATGGCAGGTGCACCTCGCCATGCAGCGCTGGGTTCTCCCAAGGAGCCAGATCTGTTTGCTGCGGCAAAGTTTACAGTTCCGGTTGCTGCGGCCGAGTCTCCTGCTCCGGGTGCTGTACCGGGGCCTGTTCCTGGACCTGTTCCTGGAACTGTTCTTGGAGCTGTCCCTGGGCCTGCCTCTGTTCCTGGGGGCCCTGCTCCTGTTTCCGAGGGGAATCTCGGGTCGGCTGTACCCGACATGATCGGGATCTCTGCACCTGAGCTCTGCCCTGCTTCCGTGGCAGACGCTGGACAGTCTGTGGAGCCTGACAGGCTTGTCAGGCCTGTTCCTGAGGCTGCGGTCAGGCCTCTCCCTGAGCCTGTACTCAGGCCTGTTCCTGAGGCCGAGATCAGGCCTCTCCCTGAGCCTGGTCCCGGTCCTGTTCCGGCGGTCAGGCCTCTTCCTGGGCCCGTGGTTGTTGCTGCTCCGGACGCTGTGCCAGGGTCATCACCAGAGTCCGTGGTTGCAGAGCAACTACCTGTCTCCGATCTGGCAGTTTGCCCAGACACACGGGCAGAACTGCTCGTTTTGCCGTCGCCAGAAACGAGTACACCTCTGGAGTCTTCGGGAACGAGTACGCCATCTATGCCTCCACTTGAGGATTCAGTGGAAGAACTCACGACCGAGTTCCACACACCACCCACGATCTCCGAGCCATCTACAGCTCCTCTACCACCAGCGAGGCAAGGTCGGCCAATACGCCAGAGAAGACTTCCGCTGAAGTTCAAAGACTATATTCTTGCACTTGGCGATGATAGTTTTCAGTCAGATTCGGAGTACAGTGACTAAGACTTTTGTAGTTATGTTTTCGTAAAAGGTCATTTTGGTATAAACTTTGGGTAGATATAGAACATTAAAAGCATATCACTGTTATAGCAAAACCTTGGCCAAGGTAAAAATGTCCATGACAAACACAATATTCTAAACAATAACCAAACTAACAAACTAACAGTCAACACTACAATGTGTCATGGACATTAAAAACGGAAATAGAAATACAAATCATAGTAATACAAATGTACTCAAATAGGTATTGTTGGATGTTTCATTTTCCTCCCAGGAGGAGGAGAGATGAGAGTGCTCTAAGTTGAAATATGACTCTTGGAATGAAATTTTGATCGTCACGTGACTAGTATGATGCAACCTGAACTTTCAGTGAAAACCCGTTTTGTTCGGATGACTTGTTTAGGATTTTGTTGAACTTTCCGTGTCGTGCACACAAAGAACGTCTATGAACAATCTTTTGCGAATTTCCAACGAACAATTTCAAAACCAATATTTCCAGTGAAATAACGCAATTTTCGGGTGGTGAAGTGTTTTGATTTTCGTTATTTTTTCACATAACGAATGTATAACGTAAGTCTTCCTCCCACAATTTTCTTATTTCTTTTAAGGGAGGGAGAATGTAGTATTTTGATTTGCACGAGATGGCGCTACTTGACATCTCCTTTTTAAAGTAGCCATCTCG
Organism: Ixodes ricinus; assembly: GCA_037355805.1. NCBI lineage: Eukaryota > Metazoa > Arthropoda > Arachnida > Ixodida > Ixodidae > Ixodes > Ixodes ricinus. The sequence goes on along the minus strand of JAZHYW010031945.1, from coordinate 13,896 downwards.
TGCATCCATGCAAAAGAATAAAAGGGACAGCACGCGACGGCATGAGCCGCGCGTGATCTGCGGCCTCATCGGCCAGTGTTCGCCCCGCTCCTGAATCCGTTGGTTGTCCTTTCTTCTCGCTCCGGCGACCGTCCAGGTCCGCTCGGGGCATGTAGTTTCCCGGCTACGTCGAACGTGAGTCACCGGCGCTTGCGTCCAATGTAGCCAGGCTTTAGAGCACCGCCGCGTCGGCGCAGAATATAACATACTTCTAACCAAGCTCTGTAGCCTCCTTGGTTCATATGTCAAGCAGCTGTTGCATATCGCACACTGATGCCGTCGTCAGAAGCACATCGTTGGCGTAAGTCAGTCCCGGAAGTACACATTTGATGCTGTGTGCGTGCTCTATGTGATCCAGGGAGAAGCCAAGTCCCGATTGGATGAGTTGCCTCTCTAAGATGGCTACATACAACATCCACAAAAAAGGAGATAGAGGGCACTCCTGGCGTAGTCCCCTCGTCATCAGCCCATCTGTAGAGTTAGCCTCAATAAACTATGCCCTAACCATGTCGCCATGGTTTAGGAGGTAGATGAGTGCGGTCAAATCTGGGCTCATGTTTATCTGTTTTAATTGGCAAATGAGTCGGGCATTAGCAACACTGTCATATGCCTTTGCAATGTCTAGAAAGCAACAAATGAGCCCTGTTTTCTTTTCTGGCCACTTCGATACATTGTGTGAGAGTAAAGAGTTGGTCTACCAATCGACGTCCCCGTCGAAAACCTCCTTGAAGTTCCGTAAGTAGCCCCTCTTCTTCCGCCCATGCAATTATGCGCTCTTTCATGATGTGGGTTAAAGTCCCATATATTCTGCTGGTCACGGTTAGTGGTCTGTAGTTTCTGAGATACTGAGGGTCGCAGCTTTTTTTTCAGAGCCAGAACGACTTTTACGCACCCTCAATCATGAGGAAGGGCTTCCGTCGCGGAGACAAACTCATCGACTATTTCTGCGAGTTGATCTCTAGATTCTTTCTCCAGGGCTTTGAGGACGGTTGCTCAAACCTCACCTACTCACTGGGCAGTATTGCTCTTGATGTGAGCCAGCGCGCGTATCACTGACACTCTGCCGATCGCAGGCACGTTGCCAGGATTTTGTTTCGGGGGGGGGCCGCGACAAGGGGGGGGGGGGCCCGCCCATGACAAAATGCTGTATGAGGGGGAGGGGGAGAGGAGGTCCCAGCAAAATGGAAGATTTCGGGGGGGGGCCGGGCCCCATGGGCCTCCCCTGGATACGTGCCTGGCCGATCGTCACACTATTAACATCGTCCAGTGTACAGTCTGCACTATCCTGGGGATGGGAATCTTGAAGTGGCACTGCTCCCAAAGGCGAGAACACGTTCTCGTCGGAGGCGAGCACCACCGCGTGGCGTTTGGCTAAAACACAATGGCATACCGGCCGTAATGGGAGAGCGAGCCACCTGACAGGAAACTTAGTACAGGAGGCGTTGTCAAAACTCATCTGATTTCATGATCGTCGTTATCTTTCTGGGTTAAACAGTTTGATGTAATATTTAACGGGGAGATATCTTTGTGGCGCCCTCCTTTCCTTCCCTCTCGTGACGTCATTACCTTGCGAACAACAAGATCGATGGTGTTTGTAATGAGCATGGTAGAAGCTTCAAAGCATTGCACTCTCAAGCTAACACTGCCAACACCGTCAAATTGAAGTGCTTACATTCCCCCTGTTTCCGTCGATGAGAAATCTTTGCTGACGTCATAGTCAGCATTTGGCAAATCGTGGAAGGCCGACCACAGCGACGCTTTCAAACGCACACGTCGCCAATAGGGGGCGAATCGGCACGACAAGTCGGATCGTTGACAAACGTTCGTTAATTGTTTGAATTAGCAACATATACATATGATATAAATCTGAAACGTGCTGAGAATCATGGAAAATGGCTAAATCATTCATTTTTTCAGAGCCTTGAGCGTATGAAGGCCCCTACGCACAGTTGCGTTTGAGAGCGTTTGAGTGCGTTTGGCTGTGTTGCGTCGAGAAACGAAAGCGAGCTCCCGGCACATCTGTGCTTCGTGGGAAGTGTGGAATCCAACTCAAGGAATAGCTTTTCACGCGTCATAAGATGCAGAGATGTCCTGGTTTTTTGCAGCCGCAACGCAGTCGAACGCCATCAACCGCTCTCAACTGCAACTTTGCGTAGGGGTTTTGAGAAGCGCGACAGTGCGCTAAAGGGACCACCACTCATGCAATAAGCTCAGGACTGGCGGTGCGAAAACGGGAATGTGTAAGAACATCATCCGCCTCTTTTGCGAATGTAAGAAACACGAGCAGGCTGTAGAGTGTATTCATACCAAGTCACAAATCCTGCAAGAACTCCGAATAAAACGAAGTTAGTTGCTGCGGCGAACCATGGGAAAGAAACAAAGCAAGCCAAGTCCCAAACTATACTCCGTTTAACCTTATGTTGTACCGCAGCGAAGGCTAGAAGCGCGAGCTCATAGCGTTGGCAGCTGCCCTTAATGCACGAGAACTTGTGCCGCCGAGATCTGCCCTAGAGCAAGGAGCTTGCGCCTGTAGCCTTTCTGCGGTGCATCATAAGGCGAAACAGAGTATAATGGACGACCTGCGACGGAAGACGGACTTTTCCGACGACGAGATATTTCGGTGGTATAAGGTTTTCATGAAGGACTATTTTAGAGGACGCATCTTGCAAGGAGACATGAAGAGGATCTACGCCAGTCAGTTTCCCAACGGGGACGCGGGACAGTTTGCCGAGCACGTGTTCCGAACCATGGACTCGGACAAGGACGGCAGCATCGACTTCCGTGAGCTAATGTGTGGCGTGAATGCGACCTCACGCGGGAAAGCCGAACAGAAGCTCGCCTGGACCTTCAGTATGTATGACGTGAACTGTGATGGCTTCATACAACGTTGCGAGATGGTCGACATGCTCAACGCCGTGTACAGGATGTTCGGCCCCGTAACATGCTGGGCTTTCGAGCACAAGTCGACACCGGAACAGATGACCGCGGAGGTCTTCGCAAAGATGGACACGAACAGAGACGGCAAGATTTCTCTAGATGAGTACCTTGAAGGAACTAAAATTGACCCTTCTATTGTCAGAGTCCTCTTAGGGGACAGAGAGTTCTCTCACTAATAATATAATTATGAATGTGGAGCTGTTTATGTTATCCTTTTTGTTTGGCAACAAACAGAGGCGCCATCAATTGGGTAGCCAATGCACACTTTCGGTTCACGTGTTTTTCCTATTTTTGTACTCGTCATTGCTTTATTATAAGAGCGAATTAAGTCTGACAGTGCTATAAGTGGCCATTTCCAGAAGATAAAGCGCATATATTTGCTTTCGCAAATACTGCGAAATCCGCCGACTAGCTCAGAACCGTAAAGTGGTTCGGGGCTATTTGCACACTGGCGTTACAACATCTGAACTCACGCGAGAAAGAGCGGATACGTCAAAATTGGGTATGGTTACTCTCATGAGCAAGCGTTCTTACACCGTTGTATAACGAAAAAGCTGTAAACTGAACAAAAATGAAATATTAAAAAAAAAAACTTCAGGACATTTTGGGTTTAGAAAGCATCTCTTGAGCAAATCAGGCATTCGTGACATTCTTTATTCTACTCCGCAGTTGTTTTGCTCACGTGACATTGCAAGAAGAATGCATGTTATTAAGAAAGCAACCAGCGGGGTTAAGTTTCGAAAATTACATCTCCGGCAAATTGGATGAGGTTCACTATAAAGAAGAACCACTCAAAGCCGATGCTAACGTTCGCTTGCAAATGACATTGTAGAATGATGATATTCATAGCATTGCTTAATTTTAATTACCGATGAAAACGGAATGGTTGTGTTATGCGCCGATATCAAATATATCAAATAAGTACAGGCTAAGAAAGTTGTATCCTGAAATCACCTAATCTTTCCAGAAGTTCATAGCTGAAAGGAATCGTCACATTTCTTGTCCATGGTAGACAGGACGCGACGAATGGTGGCATGTCTACTTGCACTCAAACTTGTGGTCCCCCAGCACAAGCCTGACTACAGAGGGGTCCTTCCTGGCGCCCTCGAGGAACTCATCCACGGAGAGCTTGCCGTCGTTGTTCGTGTCCATCTTGAGAAAGATCTTTTCGGTACGCTGCTCGGGGGTCAGGTCGTCGTCGGTGAGTCTCTTCGTCGGAAATCCGACCATCTTGTGAACGGCGGCGATCATTTCGATCATCTCGTGCTTCTCGATGAAGCCGTCTCCGTCCAGGTCGTACATGCTGAAGGCCCACGCGATCTTTTCGTCGGGCGTCCCGCGCGACGTCACGTGCAAGCCGCACATGAACTCGCGGAAGTCCATGACGCCGTTCTTGTCGGTGGCGAACGTCCGAAACACGTTTTCGGCGAACTTGGACGCGTCGCCGAGCGGGAAGTACCTGCAGTAAAGCTTCTTGAATTCGTCGACCGATATGCGTCCGCTGGGACTGTCCTTCATAAAACACTTGTACCATTTCTTGATCTCGTCTTCCGTGAAGTCTGTGTTATTCTGCAGGTCTTCCAGGACCTTGGGTTTCAGCTTGCTCTGTTTGGAACCCATCTGAGCTAATTTCTGCTCGCCTGTCCCGATGAACGTCAAAATCGAACTCACGAGGGAGTGCGGCGTTCAGTGGCTTGTGAGTGCACAGCACGCGCAGGCTGCAACACAAAATGAGCTCCAAAACAATGAACCCTTCATATATGTTTGTTTGTTCGTTTTACAAGTAGCGTCCAATTCGCCAATGCACGAGTCCCGTGCCCCGTGCTGCGCCTGCTGCGGCCCTTGCAAGTTAATGGCGGCGCAGAACTGAACATGGCCTTCGAGATTTTTGGCGCCATGAATATCGGAGGCTAAACTGGGTCGCTAAACTCGCCAAACACAAAGATGGGGCCGAAGTTCGCGGAGAGTGCTGATTGGACTCTCGAAACAGTGGCGTCACGCGGGACGAGATGTAAATTATCCAAACTCTCTCGGTGCTCAGATCCTAGCAAGATTGCGAAGCACAAAGTTGAGGTTAGCTTCATGGGAGCGCAAGCGAGCGATACCGTGTGGCCAGCCGATTGATCGGCTGCACTGATGACGTCGTGCCCGCGTTTCCCTACATCCCTACGCCGCGTTAGAGTCAATGCTGTCCAGATTGTCCCTAGAGGGCTGTGAATACCCAGAACTTCCTTGTCGCAAGATCGTCGCTTGTGGAAGTTATCGGTGACGACAGAGTGACTGTTCACGACTTTGGGAAGGAATTATTGGAGGCCAAAATCTTCGCTTCGGAATCGAGACGAAGCTGATGATATTCATACTGTGTACTATTGTGGAGCCGTGTTTAGTGTAGGCGGCTTTCGAGCTCATCTTTCCGCCACGATTAACAGCACTACCGCGGTCACCGAGAGGCAGTGTGGGGGGATCGGTGGCCGAGTGGGCTGTACTTCGTTTCAGCTTGGGTCCAGACGCAGGCGATGCTACAAGCGCGAGCTCCGGGCTTTCAGCGTCCCTGCCAAGCACGCGCGCTCGTGCAATGCAAGCACTGTTCAGGGCCACACGCTCGCGCTCGTAGCATCGGCTGCGTCTGGACCCAGCTGAAACGAAGTATAGCGCACACCAGCTCGGAGCACGTGGAGCGAAAGCTCGCGCCGCAGAACTCAGGGATCCTAGGGTGCCTACATGCCTACATGTCTGTCTGTCTCAGGGTGAAGACATCCATTGTTGCACTGAATGTATCAGCGCGTGACGCTCTCGCGCACTCGGTGCGTGACCTGGGCGCTAAAACGGCGTCTATGCTTTAGCCAAAGTACAGTGTAGCCAAAGCTACGCGCTCGAGCTGAGTGACGCCGGATTGCGCGCACTTCAAAATGCATAAAAAAACGATTGGGCGTAAAAATGGCTGAGATGTCACCACTCAAGCAAAAGCGCGCGCTTGTATGAAGGCACTCTAAGCTAGGGATCCTGGGTTCAAGCATCACCCCTGCCCGTTTCGATCTGGATGAGCATCGTACCGGCGTGCGATCGTGTATCACTACTGCGTGGTGCACGTTAAAGGCCCCAGGCTAGCGGTTGTACTGCACTGGCTAAATTGCTCATCTACAGCGAGTGACTCGTCGCAACTTTAAAAATGGCTGACCAACTATACGCTGTATCAATATCCCCTCAACCCAATTTTAGAGGCAGTGTGGGTAGTGACGTCAGTAGTGTTTAAAAGACTACAGAGCGACGGGGGACGGCAAGAAAAAAACGGGGGAAGGGAAATAAGAATGGGACCGACCAACAAACTTAGACGATAAAAAAGTTAGGGGTCCAGAAATATTGTACATAATGCTTGGGATAAAGGGGAGGGGGGGGGGGCGATGGCAGTGAAGAAGGGGGATATTCTTTCACCCGAATTTTTAATTGTGCCTTTGGGAAATGTCTGAGTTATATATAGGAGGCTATGGTCTGGGGCTACGGCGACCGCCTTCTCCCCCTCTCACCTCTTTTACCCCTTTATGCAACTTGCCCCCTTTTCCGACGCCAGTGGGCCGCGGGGGGGGGGGGGGTAAATCGCACACCCCCCTGCCCGTTCCCCTGTCTCGGCGCCCCAGCTTTGAAGCGTTCCAACTGAGTGACACCGGGAACAGCACAGCCCGCAATTTTCCAAATAATGGTTCTAGAGGTTCTGAAATTAAAACGGTTCGCGTTTCATGCACTCACAAACAGCCATTGGAGACATCCAAGCAAGAGCTTCGCGCTAGGGCTCGTAGTCTCCAGGCGCGTTGAGTGTCGTCCTTTTAAGGTTCCCTTGACGTCAGGGTCAGGATCATCAGTTGGAACCGACAAATTCGATGGTGCGTTTTCGGACCTATGGTGACAAGTTGCATTGTGCACAATAGAAGCTTGGAGTCATCGCGTTCTTAAAACATCACGTCAACAGGGAGTATTTACTGGCGGCCATAGCTGCGTGCTCGACTGCTGACGGCGTGCTTCCACAGTTTTTGGCAGCGTTAGCTACACTGGCCGAGGTTGAGCAGTTTCGCGTGGCCCTCATAATGAGCCGTGCTCATTATGAAAGCCATGCGCCACGCGCGAGCCACCCGCGGCGGCGGTGGCTCCTCCGCCAATGCCGCGCGCTGTGCATAATGAGCACGGCTCGCATAAAGCGCGGTCCAAACCAACGCTTCTTTTTGCGGCTGTAGGCCGTGAGCGAAAGGATGTGACGCATTTCGTGTCGTTTTTGCTGTTTCCGGGCGCGCTTTCTGAGTCAGAACCGTGCGGTCTGGTTTGGACGATGCCAGCTTCGGGCGAACGCGCACGCGCGCACGCAGGCACGAGCGCATTCTGGCGGTGAAGTGACGACCAATCAAATGCAGCTTTGGTCCCGAGCGAGCGTCCAATGAAAATTAATCTGTGGGATCGTTGCGCTGGTTGCGCGTTGCGCCTTCGGCGCCGTCTTCATTTCTTTGCTTTCGTGATGGCGTTTCGTGTGGATCCCACGTACAAAAGCTGGGATTGCTGAGCTAATAAACCTTTGTGTGGTAAGGTAGTACGTCAGCAATGCAACCGTCAACATGACTCGGCTGACTGCTTTCGCGGCTGCATGTGAGCAGTACTTGGGTATCAAGAAGCGAAGGGCCATCCGCACGCTGTTGAGGTCTAGAAAGACGCTCGGCGAGTACGCCACCACTGTGCGACAGATGTACCAGGACCCCGACGGCCGGGACTTCTTAGAGTCCTTTGTATGTCAAGAACCAGGTAAGTTATGCTAGCTTTTATTGTTTATGTTTAGTATATTTTTGATCATATGTACCACCGCATAAATATAAACGTGAAGCGTGCACCATCTCAGTGAAATAAGGTACTGTACTTTCGCGAGACGGCAAATTCACAAGGTTTAGCCTTGTAATACTAACGTCTAAACGCTTGGCTGACTACATGAAGGTACTTTGCTTCCCCTGCCCCCGCTCTCGCGATCGCGTGCGAGACAAGAACAAGCGCTGTCTTTGCCTTTAGTGGTGTGTACTACCATAGGTACTATCAGGTGGGTTTAAAGGCTGCTTGCACTGAACACCGCAGGTATATTCACTACACTAGCTGTCTGGCATGCTTTGTACAGGTGAATAATCACAATCAGGGATCACTGCTTTTGTCACATTAATGCAAATTAGCAATTAATGCAAACGAAAAAAGAAAGCATTTGGGTATTTACAAATTACAAATATTACCGTCTTCGTCTGTCGATTTTTGAATGAATTTTTTCGCAATATTGTTACAAAACAATTCAACACCATCACATATCAAGTAAACCATGCGCAACACAAAATGCGAAAACACGATCAACACAAAATGCGAAAACACGATGTCAGGGGTTGCAAAACGGTACTTACAGCGCACGATGCCCAACAGACGGGCGACCTCCTTCGAGACGTTCTCCCGTTTCGGCTTGTCTTTGTCGTCGCGCCGAAGCTTCCCGTACAACCAAGGGTAGTTCTGGACGAGCTCGAGCAACTGAAAGCACTTGCTTTGGTCATCATAGACGGCAGCTTCTGCGGCCTTCTGCGCAGCTTCTTCATGCCTCTGCGCGTCCGCAGCAGCCTTCTTTTCGGTCACCTTCCTCGCGTCGGAAACAGGGGCAAAGTTCATAGATGCAGCCATACGAGCCATTCTCGCAGGCAACTGCGAAGATAATCTCGGCTTCGGCTGCGGCGGCTGCTCTCAACCCGCGGCGCCGCGGCCGTCGTCGCAGCCGACCGCCCGACCGCGACGACGCATGACCAGTGCCCTCCACCGATTGGCCGGGAGAGAGGAGCGTCCGACTACGTCACAACGCGTCTTCGTGCGCTTTCAGGAATAAGTTAAGATCGACCAACTTTTTTGTGCGCGCCCGGAAGAAGCAAAGAACCGGCGCGACGTCACGAAAATACGTCACATCCGGACGCTCACGACCTACGCGCGCAAAAAGAAGCTTTGGTTTGGACCGCGCTTAAGGAGCACGGCTCATTATGAGAGCCACGCGAAGCCGCCACTGCGCGCTCATGCCGCAGCCGCGACCGCATCGCCCGCCTCGCCGGTCTGCGCATTCCAGAGAAGTGTCATCATAGCCCCGGCAGACGCACTGGCGCCGCCGCGTGTCCAGCTGTGCGCCTTCGTTGCGCAGAAGCCAAGTCTGATCGCTGCACCGGAGCCGCTTGACAGCGACTCTCATTTTGTGCGCATAAGCTCACGCTACGTATATCCTGGCATAGCCGAGCTAGTGTGCCTCAGTGTCCTTCTGTTTAGGGTGATGCCATCGTTTGCTTAAGTACCCGATGCCGACAGCACGCGCTCACAGGGAAAATACAAAGATATCGCAGGAAACAAAATGTCGCCGTAGCACAGTCAGCGCCACAGGCCAAGAATCCGAGACATTCGGTTTAGTTCCATTCCGCGACCGACATGTGGCGCCTAAGCCCCGAGCGAAATCACTTCTCCAATTTCCAATGTGCCCTCTGTTTCCGCCCGCACCGCCAATCTTATCTTCGAATCCGGAGAGGAGACATCGTAATGCAGTAAGGGCATAGCACTGATAACACGCTCAAGACAGCTCCGAACCTCGGAACCTCTTAAGGCTGCGGTCCCACGGCGGCCATGAAAAATGACAACATGTGCCCTTGTTTGCAGCGCGATTCTGACCCTTAGTCACTACCTAAAAATATTTAACTCATGTCACCTTATAGAATAGGCAATGGGCCTCATTTAGATATATGATATATATTTCTGAAGCAAAAAGCGAGATCGGGGAGGATCTGCGAATATTGGTGTTTTTGGTCATACATGGTTTGGTAGTACAAATGGGGAGAGTTTACCGTTAGAGAAATTTGCTCCAAAATTTCATGGTTTGTAGATAAAGAGTGTTTTCTTTGCACAGCGTGGCCCTTTTTTCATTTTCTTTTTAGTTTCGGAAATTGACCTCTTGGAAAAGTGGCTTTACGGATGCATATTCACGAGCTATTTTCTGGACAACTGTGGCATATTTGTTTCTGAAACTTCTTATAGCTATTGATATATAAAACCTACAAACGTGTGTTAAATTTAATTAGGATTGACGTATAACTTTTGCTGTAAGACTCGCGTAAAAACCAATAAAAATGGTAAAATCAGACTAACACCGTTTGGTAGTACGAATGCACCGGTATGGGTTGTCAACACAATTGATCAACCTCTTATGCAGAGACAATTAAATATGTGCTATTTTGCATAGCGAAGCCCTTTTTCGCAATTTCGCATTTGGTTTCTCTAAAAAAATTCATAAAGTTCAGGCAAAATTGCATCCTTCTTAGACACAAAAAATTACATTTGTCTATATTTATACTATTCGATGGGTAATCATGTTGTCATAAAGAAGGGTTAATATCTGATATACAAAATAGCAGCTTTTGTTTTCAGTAAACATCTCTAATTTTTGTTTGAGGATGGACACAAACATAATTGCCGGTTCTTTAGATGTGCTTTTATGGACATGAAACTGATTTATTGGCATCTAATAATATTTATTGTATGGCATAGATAAACATTGCGATGTATTAGACTTTCACAATGATCTTGCTTTGGTTTCTTGATAGGTGTAGAGCTTAGTTAGTTTTAAAAACAATGAAAAACTGTTTGGGTGTTTTATTGCGCTACCTGCCGGATGGCAGACAAACTGCTGATTTCTAAAGTTCAAGAAATTTTCGAGGGCGGCGTTGGCGTTTGTATCATCATCAGTGTCCGTGTATTTTTGCCTTCACATTTAGAAAATATATTGGAAGATTTACTATCGACAAATAAATGGTTTAAGTACTGGGTCAGGTTAATAAATCTAAGATAAATAATTACACAAGCGTAGTGTGATATATTGTGTTGATTATTCGATATGATTGAAATCAATAAACAATAAAGACGAAAAGGAAAAGAATACACCCGAGTTCACTTCATGCCTAGAGCCACTAAGTGAGCTGCGCTTGGAGTATCGGCACTCCGTTCCCCAACATTGTTGTGGGAGCCGCCATTTCGGGTCTAGTGCAGAGCAAACGCAACTGCCGATCGTCGTGATTCAAAAGTGCGACTTCCTCAGCATTTTATCCGGTGTTAGGAAGCTGATGCAATATTGCTTTGCTCTGTCGCGGACTGTTTAAACATTTGTGGAGGACAGAAAAGAGTTTCCTGTGATTTTAGATAAAGCTTCAGATCACTGGCAACCATGATTTTACGCCACGATATGGCCAAGTGTCGTTATTCTGAAGCGTAGCTTATTTAATGACACTATTCATGCCCTTGTTCAAGGATCTTGTAATACCTGAAGGGGCCATGACGTAAGCCCCGTGGGTTCCACAAGCCACTACCTTTTGACACCTGCCTCTTCCTCATTGTTCCCGCTAGTGGCACTAGTGCCCGCGAACCTCCTTTCCCATGACTGAAACTGAATCTAAATATGAATAATACACCATTATTATAGCTTATTTAGTTATAACCAACTACACATAATGAGAGAAGGAAGCGGTCGGGTAGGAGAAACGCGGGTTTTATGTGCGACCGTTCTAACCGTCTCAGAAGAGAGAACACGCGAGCTTGCGCTGATTTCAAAAAGACGATCCAAAGAAAAGAGGCGGCACGCTGTGTTTTTTGTGATTGTGCGTCTAATTTATATACAGGTATATTTGAAGATCGACGATGGACGTCGATTGTCTTGAGGTAACAGGATACCTTGCTGAGCTGGTTGGTTGAACGACATGATGAGAAACAGCGCAAAAGGTACAGGACACAAAGTAGAAGAAGGACACAGGACATACGCTGACTAACAACCAAAGATTTAGTAGAACTTCCACGCGCGCACAGTGGCACGCGCAAGCACAAGAAAAAGAAGAGCATGTGCTTGCGCGTGTCACTGTGCGCGCGTGGAAGTTCTACTAAATCTTTGGTTGTTAGTCGGCGTATGTCCTGTGTCCTTCTTCTACTTTGTGTCCTGTACCTTTTGCGCTGTTTCTCATCATGTCTTGAGGTAATGTAACGTAGTAACATTATATAAAAATAATCATAATGAAGGACTGCACGACTTCATTTTTTCAATTCTTGGACTGTAATGTGGCGGTAACCTATTGTACTTTCTGTTGACGAAGAGCAATATGAGGTGACGAGGTAATGATTAATTGATGAGGCTCTATAAGGATGACGACATTAGTGGGTGTCGAACCACAACGTACAGTGCCAGACTTGTTTCAAGTATCGTCTACCCAAAGATTTTTCTTCACCCGCAACATAATATGGTAGAATCAATGAGGATGATGCTTTACAACTGTACGTGGAACAGAAAAACTGCACTGTGCAAAAGTGCGGCTTATTCAATAATATAAAGGACGGATTTCTAGCAGCATCCCCTGATGGACGGCTTGGAACAAATGGCCTTGTTGAAGTGAAGCATGGTGTTGAAGTGAAGCGTCCCCGTTCCAAAAGATTCTTGAAGCCTACTGAAACCGCAAAAGAGTATGAGGCGAAAAATAAAAAAGAGCCTGGTGTGAAAGGTCCAAATCACCACCATAGATTCTACTACCAAATACAAGGGCAGTTACACAATACACAAAGAGATTTTTGTGATTTCGTTATATTTACACTCAAGGGCATTGATATCCAACGTCTTCAGAGGGATGACACCATCTGGCCAAACAACATAGAGCCTTTTCTACTCAAGTTTTACATGAAAGGCCGGACTTCCGCTGAAATTCCTCACGTAGACGAGTTGTCCGATCGAATAAACTGCCATTACTCCCGATCTGGGAATCTCTCGATCTTCGTTCGTAGGCCATAGTGTCATGAGATCGAGGGGTGTGGCTCTTCGTCCGCCGAACGTTGCTTCGGTTGGTGTTTTTCTTGTGGAAGATGAGACCGTAATGTGGATGCCGGAACAAGAACTTGGCGATTCTTCACTGAACTGCTTCTTCCGTAAGCTTCAAGAGGGCTTTCTTCGTTTCGCACACCATCTGTTCTGCTTGCCCGTTAGTTGCAGGATGGTATGGTTAACTAATGTAATGCCTGATGCCGTTTTTTGTTTTGTTGTTTTTTGTTTTGTTTTTTAGAAACTTGTTTATTTATTTTTTTAAACGAGATTCGGCGCGTTATCAGAGAAAAGTATTTTCGGTAGGGCAAAAGTAGCGAAACGAGTGAGTAGAACGTCAATGACGCGTTTGTACGTCGTGGCAGGCATCGTGTAAACTTCCAACCACTTAGAGTACGCATCGACCATAACTCCGCAGATACGGATACGTTTCACCATGCACCCACCGACAGAATAGTGGATCGTTTTCAGTTACTGTTCATAATGGCGCTGGACTCGAGGAAAACTTCGAGTCTTTCCGCAAAGTTAGCCCAGGTGCCAACACTTTTGTCGAAAGCGGTAAGTGCTCGAAACGTCAACAACGTCGGTAGCGACGTGCTGTGCTTGACACTTGACGCTTACCATTCGCTGAGACGAAACTTGCTTGTACGTCTGCCACGAGTCGTCCGATATCAGGTCATCACCGCAACTCCATCTCCCGACAAAACAGGTCTTTATTGTCCGCATGTCTATAGTTAGCAATCATGTGAACTTATAAATTCCCGAACGCTCATCACTTGCCATCACTAAACGCCGCTCAATCATAGTGTCTTCATGGCTAATAAACGTCTTCCTATTTATACTGATGCTTTTCATCATATTCCTCCTAAGCTGTACTTACAACATAATGTGTGTCGGTACTTCGGAAAGTATTGCAACGGCCGTTTGCTTTCCGGGAACTATAATGTAACAACCTTTACAACATCTTCCGGATCCCGTGAAACACAATATTTCGTTACGTCACTTTTCAGTCGTCATTATAATGGCGAGGCAAATACCGTAAATCG